>WKFP01013897.1:35257-52852 GCA_011057875.1 Pterocles orientalis
CTGTAGCTGCCAGGGAGCTGGGACAGTCCTGGCGCTGCTCCTCCAACCTTTCCTCCCAGATTAAAACGGGGCCAGGGCTCCCCTGGGCATGGCCCTGGGTGACAGCTAAGGAGCCTCGGTTTCCCATGGGCCAGAGCAGCCAGCAGCTGGCTG
Source organism: Pterocles orientalis (assembly GCA_011057875.1). NCBI lineage: Eukaryota > Metazoa > Chordata > Aves > Pterocliformes > Pteroclidae > Pterocles > Pterocles orientalis. The sequence continues at coordinate 35,411 of WKFP01013897.1, forward strand.
GGTCCCTGCTACCAGGACTCCGAGAGCCATGTCAGAGTCCCCAGTAATGCTTCTCGCATGGTTTTTGTAGAGTTGCACGGTCCAGACCCCCCAGGGACAGGATTACGAAGGGAGGACGTACAGTGGGAAGCAGGTAAGTGGGAGCAAAGGTACAATTCAACCCTGCCTTGGGGGGGTGATGTGGAGAGCCCTGTGGATGCACAGCAAGGACACCCCTGGCTTCTCGGGGCTCCCATCAAGCCTGGGTTTGGTGCCTGCTGTCGTGACTATGACACCCCATATCATCGGGACAGGTTGGTAGCCAAGGGTGCCATCAGCAATGTCACTGTGCCACCCACTATCACTGGGGGAAGTAGCCTGAACTGGGAGCAGCACAAGCCACTGCTGGGAGGGTTGTACCCGTTAGAGACCCCAGTTGTTGAGTCCCAGTGCCTTCCCGGGGTGATGTACACCCCCTACACCGTGCCTTCCCGTGGCCCTCGCTGTGTGCTGCAGATCACCGGGGTGTCCATCCTGCGGGCGGGCGAGACCATGGAGCCAGCGCTGCGAGCGGTCTGCAAGGACGTGCGCATCGGGACCATCCTCATCCAGACCAACTGCAACACGGGCGAGCCGGAGGTAAAGCAGGGTCTGAGGGCATCTCCTGGCGTTAGCCGGCATGCGGGGGGTGCCTCATGTATTTCCTGAGAGCTCTTCAGCCATCCGAGAGCTGATCTTGGTGGGGGCTCAAAAAGCGAGTGCTATGGAAGCTCTGAAGTGGGCTTGGCCAACATGGTTGTGCACCTCGGGGCTGGTTTGCTGTCCAAGCGTTTGTACCAGCACGTGTCTCCAAGCTGAAAGCTGGGGTCCCGGAGACAGAGATGCACGAAAGATCCTTCACCCCTCCAAGAGGATCACAGAATCATAGGATGGTTTGGGTTGGAAGGGACCTTAGAGATGATCTAGTTCCAACACGGAGGTCTTGGGTTGCTCCGTTTGGCACGTCAGCAGAGACCCTTGAGCCTGCAGCCTCTGAGCTGACCTCTCTTCCCCCTGCCCAGCTCCACTACCTGCGGCTGCCGAAGGACATCAGCGAGGACCACGTCATCCTGATGGACTGCACGGTCTCCACGGGCGCCGCAGCCATGATGGCAGTGCGCGTGCTGCTGGTACGGAGGGTGTTGGGCGTGCTGGAGAGGGCGGGTGGTTCGCTCCCAAATAACATAAAACACCAGCCGCAGCCATGCTGAGAGGCTTTGCACCAAAACCGTCTCCTCCTTGTGAAGGAGGATGTCATGGGAGACGACACGAGCTGGGGTGACTCTAACCAGACAGTCACCCCTTCTTTGGGAAGTGACAGTCTGGAATTAGTTGGTTTCCTGGTCCTTTGCCCAGTAACCCCAGTGGGTTGCAAAGAGGGGAGGAAAGTGGCTCCAGGAAGACCCTTGAGTGCTCTGAGTGTCACTCCCTGGAGGCAGGGACCATAACATGGCTCAGAAACCCTCACCCTGAGCTGTCTCTGTGCTGTTCCTGTAGGATCATGATGTCCCAGAAGACAAGATCTTCCTCCTCTCCCTGCTGATGGCAGAGATGGGTGTCCACTCGGTCGCCTATGCTTTTCCCCGGGTGAAGATCATCACCACAGCTGTGGACAAGAAGGTGAATGACCTTTTCCGGATAATCCCCGGCATCGGTGAGTATCTGTAGGGTGGGAATTAAATCAGGGGGATTTTTGGTGCTTCTGGCCAGAGGAGGTGAAGCCCTGGTTGGCAGCAGCAGCTTTACTTTACCGAGGGACCTGCTGCCTCTCTGAGCTCCTGCTGCCCCGTGGGTGTTGGGATCGACATCCATGTTCTGAGAGCTGTCACAGCCGCGACTTTCTGGGCAGAAGGAGCCATTCCATGTGCCATGAGCCTCCTCCGGCTCCAGGCAGAGAAGCTGGGCTGGGACAGCTGGAGCAGACCTGTGCCCACCTCGTTCCCCAAGCTGCCACCTTACATGAGCTCGTCCAAAATCAGCTCACCATGTTCTGCTGTCCTCACCTCTGCTGTGCCAGGAAACACCCCTGCCACGGGGTGCTGAAACAGCCTCCAGGCTGCTCCAGTTTTGCTGCTACACGAGTTTTAGTGCCATTCGAGCTGTCGGATAAACCTGCTTTTGTTTCCATGCGGACTGGGATGAGGACAGGCTGGAGGATGGGTCCCAGGGCTCCGCCATTGCATCTCTTTCTTTCTCCCTGCAGGGAATTTTGGCGATCGGTACTTCGGGACGGATGCCCCTCCTGACTGGAGCGACGATGAAGATGCTCTCAGCACTTAGCTGGATGTAGAGATGCCACTGGCGACAGGCAGCTTCAGCACCGCACCTTAACCCCTCTGTCATCGCAGATTTCTCCTCCCTCCTCACCCAGCATAGATATTTTTTTCAAATCTGACATTGGAGATCTAGGGCATATTTTTTCAACAAAACACAAATCCTAGTTTCACTTTGTGGACAGTCGTGTGTCCCAGCATAGAGCAGAGTTAATTTATTTTAATTTAAATATTTGCCTATATAACTTATTGGAGATATTTTATAAAGAAAAATAATAAATTTTTTCTCTGGTTTTCTTGAATGGAGCCATTCTTCGTCACACCCCCAGGGGTCCCCGGAAGGATTTCCAACCCTTTGGGGCTGCTGGGAGCAGTGGTGGGAGGTCCAGATCCTGGTGCTGAGCAGCAGGCTGACCCTGCAGCCCTGAGCGGTCCTGACAGCTCTGTCCGTGTGCTCTTACAGGCAGCTGGTGCTTGGGTCTCTCCAGGGGACACTGAAGCTCTTACACCCCAGGGAAAGCCTGGCTCTCTCTGTCTGGTGCCACTGAACGGTCACCTCGTGGGAGCTGGTGGGGACAGAGAGCAAGGAAAGGGTGACCCCCCAGTCCCCAGAGCGAGGTCTCCTGCCTGCAGCAGGGCTGTGAGCAGGAGAAAAACCCACCGCTCCCGTTCCCCAGCTTCCACTCTCAGGCACTGGGGCAGAAATACCGTGCTCTTGGTACCAGAGGAAGGGCAGTTCTTCGTGTCTGCAAGGATGCTGAGGTTGAGCTCGGATCACACCACGCTTCAGCTTAAGAAGCGCCAAGCCCCTGTTTTCGGTTTGGCAGCGGAGGCGAAGCACAGCTCACCCGAACACCAGCTCGCTCTTGCTGAATCAGAGCTGCTCGGGACACGGCGAGGAGCAGGTCTCCTAACGGTCCCCAGGAAGCTGTTAGCAGGCCAGGGTAACCTCAGCTGCAGGGGAGCTGGCCAGCCCCGCGAGGAGGGTTTACTCAGAGGAGGTTGTCACCCCTGCGGCTGGACACAGAATATTTTCCTTTCCTGCATGATTCAAAGTGCCAATGCAGCATCCTTGTGCTGGAGATAAATGGGCCGAGAGGAGCAAACCTACCCCTCAGCAGGGCATCCCTGGCTCGGGGCCGGCTCCTGAGGGTTTAGGCAGGGCAGGGAGGCAGCGCCGGCAGGGGGGAGAGCGGGGCAGGAGGGGGTTGCTCTTCCAAGCCCTTGCTGAAGCGGAGAGTCGCCTGGTGATAACTCGGTGTGGGCTCAGGTGTGATGAGCCCAAAATAACTGCCACCGCTTTGCAGCGTGTTGTATAAATTCTCAACTAAATTTAAAAGAAAACACGCGCTCGAGTTCCTGCAAGCGCTCGGCGCAGGCATGAGCCCTGGGCTTGAAAGGCACGCTCAGAGCCAGCACTGACACTTGATTAGTGTCTGCTAAAAATAGCTCCTTGCGTAGGTGGAAGGAGAGCTCGTAAGCACAAACACAGGATAGACAGACACGGGGGTTTTTGGCTGGGGCACCAGGTGAGCAGCAGTGGGACAAGGGACAGCAGCATCCCCGGGGGAAGAGTGTCTGCACCCGAATCTCTCTTCCAGGCTGCAGGGGCTCCGTGCTGGAGGAGCCCAGTGTTTTCTTTCTAGACCATGAATGAATACCCCCATCGTCCTTCGTGCATAAAGCTCCCGCAGACCTTCCTTGAGCAGTGCCGTCGGCCTCCTTGAGGGAGACAAGACCATGTGGGGGGTCTTCAGGAGGGTTTGCCCCCAGAGTCCACCATGGGGGTGAAGATCCCACAACAGCTCCTTGGGGAAGGCTGGGAGGAAAGCACCTCTGCTCCCCTCGCATCCTTCATCCCACTCCACACGCCTTGAAACATCATGGGTGCAGCTTCGCTGTTCCCTGATAATAGCCCTTGATGGGCAACATGTAGGAACTGGCCTAGGGAGGTGTGTGGATGGAGAAGAACTGGGTGCAACAGGGCTGTGACCCCCCACATAGAGCATCAGAGGGTGTGCTGCACCCACAGACCATCCCGTGGCCCCTGTGAGACAGCAGCTGTAGGATACTCACCATGGGAGGGGACAACAAAAATCGGGGTGTGAAGGCTGTGGGGAGGAGGAGGAGGCACCACCAGAGCCTCAGACCGCCCCGTCTTGCTTTGCAGCACTTCCAGGCTGCTGAGTGCCACCCACGCACCCAGGCAGTCCCTGGCCAGCGGCTGGCACGCCCGTGATGGCGCAGCAGAGCACGGGACAGCCCCCGTGGCCACCACATGAAGGTCCCAGTGGCCCGCATCCTGCCCATGGGCACGGCCACAGGGACCACACAGCCCAAAGGTCTCCAGGGCCTTTGCAGCTGGGGTGATTCTTGTTTTAACCCGGTACATCCATGATTTTCCCCAGAACATCTGCATTTTTCCTTGGCTGGTCCACGGTTTTCCTCAGAGCCGTGTTTTCCCTCAGCAGACCTGCATCGTCCCCCAGGAAATCCCCGGGTTGCCTCAGATCTGCACTTTCCCTCAGACCCACATTTTTCCTCAGATTTGCACTTACAAGACATTTTTCCTTACAAGATCTCTATTTTACCTCCAAAGATTCGCACTTTTGATCAGCAAATTCACATTTTTCCTCAGTAGATACAGGTTTTCCCTCAGCAAATCCACGTTCTTCCTCAGCACACCCACATTTTCCCTCAGCACAGCCACGTTTCTCCCCGCCACGGCCGTGTTTTACCTCAGCACACCAGCTGTGCACCGCCACCGACGCCCCCCCCCCATGGCGGGCTGCTCCTGCTGCTCCACAACATGGCCTCTTCCCCTCCCCTCCTTCTCCGCCCCCAGCCTGAGGTGGCAATGGAGAATTTAGCACCCAGCGCCATGGCGGGTGGCCTCGATGGTGGGCAGCCCCCTCCCTGCCGCCATTGTCCTCAGGCCAGGCGCCATCTTGGATCCCCTCGGCCTCGCCCGGCCATGCTCTGGAGGGTCCTCCAGGCTGCTCTCCCCCACCCCGGTGTTACCAGCGCTACAACAAACTGAATTTCTTTGTGTTTGCCACAAACTGTTGGCGGCACAGTCGGAAACATTGTGTGGGAGGCAGGAGGCTCCCCTCCCCACCTCTGCCCTGGCGGCGAGCTCCCCAGAGCCGGCCGTGCCGACCGCTCGCAGGCCGGGGGGAAAGAAAAAAAACTCTTATTTTTGTCCAGACATTGATCTAAGGCTCTTTTAGACAGCCCCGGCCGTGAGGCTGCGTCACAGCGAGGTGACCAGTGCTGCCCACACCCCTGGCGCAGCCCTCGGCAGCACCGCTCTCCTCGCCCGCCCAAAAAGCCCCGATTTTGAGGGTTGCGCTGTTTTTGAAGTGCAAAGAAGAGCAAAGATGGTGGTTTGTGGAACCGTAGTGTGGTGCCTGGCTGCCATGGCCAAGCACAGTGTTTGCCAGACCCAGGCAAGGTCCCGGCCATCAGCACGCCCGGCTCCAGCTCCAGCTCCAGCTCCAGCTCCAGCTCCAGCTCCAGCTCCAGCTCCAGCTCCAGCTTGCTGCCTCCGTTGGCCAGACCGGCTGGGGCCGAGCAGCACACGGGGACACCCCGCAGGATGGACACCCCTGGGACACCCCACGGGACAGTCACCCTGGGACACCTGGGGACACCCCGCAGGATGGACCTCCTTGGACACCCCACAGGACAGACACCCCGGGACACCCCACAGGACAGTCACCCTGGGACACCTGGGGACACCCCACAGGATGGACACCCCTGGGACACCCCATGGGACAGACACCCCTGGGACACCCTGGGACACCCTGGGACACCCCACAGGATGGACAGCCTGGGACACCCTGGGACACCCCACAGGATGGACACCCCTGGGACACCCCACAAGACAGAGAACCCTGGGACACCTGGGAACACCCCACAGGATGGACACCCCTGGGACACCCCACGGGACAGTCACCCTGGGACACCTGGGAACACCCCACAGGATGGACACCCCTGGGACACCCCACGGGACAGTCAGCCTGGGACACCTGGGAACACCCCACAGGATGGACACCCCTGGGACACCCCACGGGACAGTCACCCTGGGACACCTGGGAACACCCCACAGGATGGACACCCCTGGGACACCCCACGGGACAGTCACCCTGGGACACCCTGGGACACCTTGCTCTCCCCACAGCCTCCTCCCAAAACATGGGGATACTGGAGAAGCAGGAGAAGCAAAAAAAAACCCCAACCAAAAATCCTTTTTTTCTCATTCCACACCTGGACAAAGCCACCCTTCCAGCTCTCCCATTAAATAGCCAAAAACCTCCCAAAGGCGATTGGTCTGTTGCTGTCACAGGGAGCCCAGGGGCTTGGCTGTTGGGGTCCCACCCCCCCGGCACAGCACCCACGGTCTGGGCAGCACCCACGGAGCCAGCGCAGCACCAGGACCGGCCGTGCTTGCCTTCCCACCCAGGGACCCAACCCACAGCTGATGTGACCAGCAGCAGTGGCTCTGCCACACCGTCCCCTCCTCACTAAAAATAGATCGGAGCGGTTAAAAAAAAAAAAAAAGAGAGAGAACAATATCTGCTTGACCATCAAAGAGCAAACACACTCATTTTGAGGCAGGAGCACCTGAGAGGAGAATTTTCCGGTTGTGTTTTCTCTTTCTGCAGCAGATGGGCTCGGTTTTCTTTGAAACAGATGAAATATCTCATTGCTGCCGGCCCAAGGCAACGGCCTGGAGCATCGCCCGTGCGGCCCCATTCATGGCTTTGGTGGGGCTGGAAAGCCACCCGGTGATCAATCAGCTCAGAACAAACGACTCATTTTCCTTTCGAGCTTGCTACCCGCTTGTTTCCGATTTGTGCAGAAAGAGGCAGAACCTGTGGGCTGAAACCTGCCCGCTCGCCCCCCCCACTCATCTGAGAACCTGGCAATTCATCGCAGGAGTGACGAACACCCGCAGCAGCCTCGGCGCTACCTCCCGGCGCCTGGCTCTGGGCAGAGCTACACGCCACAGCTCTGGGGGGAGATCCTTGGCTAATTGTAAAAAAAAAAAAAAAAAGCTAATTTTCTGAGTTTTATAACTGAGGAAATTTGTTGCAAGCAACCGCTGGTGGGGTTTGCATTTAAAACACTGCTCTGCCAACAGCGGCGGTTTTTCAGAAGTCGGTATCAGACGAGCAGTGGAAAACGGGGTGTTTTTAAGTTGCGTGAGGAGTACGTGAGCACTGACAGCGTCGCACTAACAGGTTTACCTGGCGCCACTGGAAACTTTTTCGCCAACACCTGAAGTTACATTCACGCCGTCTGTTGCTGAAAATCATCCTTGGGCAAGCTCCCTAGCCGCAGAGACATTTATATAAATCAAAGGCGTTTGAAAGATTTTATTTGACCTTAACAAACGGGTGCTGAGGATTCATTTGACCCCACTGGCCCATAGAGGGAATTGTTGCAACAAGAAGAGAAAACATTGGGAAAGAGTTCAACAAAAAAGATTCAAAGCCTTTAGCAGCCAGTCCAAGCTCATCTGCCTTTCCTTTAATTCATGGGAAATAATATTTTTGTGTGACTGATAAATTGCAGAGTCTTATGTACAAAATCATCAAATCCCAGAATGGTTTTGGGTGGGAAGGGACCCTAAAGCCCACCCAGTGCCACCCCCTGCCATGGGCAGGGACACCTCCCACCAGCCCAGGTTGCCCAAAGCCTTATCCAGCCTGGCCTTGAACCCCTCCAGGGATGGGGCATCCACAGCTTCTCTGGGCACCCTGGGCCACTGCCTCACCCCCCGCAGAGGGAAACATTTCTTCCCCAGATCTCACCCAAAGCTGCCTTCAAAAGCAGCAGCACACCTGCACATTATTTAGCTGACCATCATTTTTCCTCCGTAGCACCCAAAGCTGGGCTGGAGAAGGGTGGGCTTGGTGTGGAGCACCCCTGGGTGCAGGCTGCAGACGCAGGGTTCCCAGTCTGGCATGCACCCAGCAGATCCCAGCACGGCAGAGAGCATCCCACCGCTCCCAGTCCAGGCACGTCGCGGGAGGCTCTGGGAAAAGCCTGGGAGTTCAAACATGAAGTCAGAGCAGAGGAAGAAATCTTGGACACCGAGTATTCCTTCTCTGCTTTTAATGAACTGAACGAAGAAACAGAGAACAGGCAAGTGCCCCCCTCCCTTCCTCTCTCATGCGAACAATAGCTGCGGTAAGAGAACAGGAGGGTTTGAGCGGAGCAGCCCTTCCAAGCAGCTCGCGGAGCCTCGCTAACGAGCTCGTTACGGGTACCGCTGAGCACAGCCCAGGCTGGGGTTATCCCTCACCCGACACCGTCAGGGGAGAAAATAAATACCCCGAAAGGAGAGAGTGGAGGGAAGGAGACGGGCTCACAGCCTCCCTTGGGGGGTCTGTCCATGGGGACCGCGGGCGAGGGCAAGATGGAAACCCCCACTCGCTACGGCATGACCCTGAGCCTGCTGCACCCGCAGCCGCTCCAGCACCAGGACCCCCACCCCGAGCCGTGCTTGAGGGAAGCGATGTGACTCGGTGGGCTACATACACCCTTCAAACGGCCAGCACCCACCGCCGGTGCTGGTGCTGCGGCATTTCCTGCGCCCCTCGCTGCCGCTGCTGGTGCGGAGGGACACACACGCTGCCCGCTGCAGCCGGGGAGGTTCTGCGGGTGATTCCCACTGTGGATATCCTGTGCAGACACAGACACCATGACCACAGCGAGCTCCCAGTGCTGCAGCTTCGCCCAGGGATAACGCGGCATTGCACACAGGGCTCGGGAGGAGCTGGGCACAGCTCCACAACCCCTCTGCCCTCGGGCAGGGTCTCCTGGAAAGGGGCACCGAGGAAGGGACATCTCATCCAAGGCAGCAAAGGACACGGGTCCTTGAGCCACCAGACTGCCTCTCTCCACTGTTAACCCCTGCAGCCCCGTTTCAGCTCGGGAAGCAGCACACGGGGTGTTTTACACCCTCTGAAGCAGGGCACCTCTGTCCTGCCATCCTGCTCCAGCCCCCCTGAAATGTGCTGTGCCCTCCGGACCGAGGGATGCTGCTCCAGGCATCCCTGGATCCTTGGGTAGCATCCGCGTTGCCACAGCAGGAGGTTTCCACCTTGCCCTTTGTTTTCCTCTGTTCTGCACCTGAAACAGCTCTCCTGGGCCTGCCAGGGATTAATGAACGACCAAAATCATTCGTTCCCCTCGAGATCTGCTCTCTGCGAGCCACAGGACACAGGCACTGCTCTCCGTGCTGGATTTGGCCTCGATGGAGGATCTGCTGAGCTGGGGCGGCTTTGGGGTGCGGGGGGACGCAGACATGTGCCGCAGCCCTCAGCCAGCGCAGGATGGAGCTTTGCGTTGTGCTCTGCCTCCATTCAGCCAAGCAGCGTTCAGGAAACATGTTTTTTTGGTGAATGGGGTGGAAATGAAGGTCTTCTGCTTATTGAACCGAGGAACAGGAGCTCTCCATCCCCCCCAGGGCCAGGGAGGGGGACCCAGAGTGGCATCATGCCCGGGCTGGACCCAGGCGCTGGAGGATGCTCTGCAGCTCCCGCAGCCAGGGCATCCCTCCTCGCCTCCCTCTCTAACAGCACCAGGCGCTTTCTCATTTTCAAATGAGTTGAGAGAACCCCTAAAACACAGAGCTGGGTTGGTTAAGTTGGGTTTTTTTGGTTTGGCTTCTTTTTTTTTTTTTTTGCTGCACTTCTCTTTGCCGCCCTTGTCTGTCCAGTGTGTAATGGAAATTTTACCACAGACGCTCACGGTGAACAAACAGGAAGCCAGCAGAAAGTGTGGCAATTCGCTGTAGCCCGGCTCAACTCTGCCGGGTGACAAGAAAGGCCATAAAAGCCACCGTGGGGGTGGCAGGGTGGCAGAGAGCAGGCGAGAGGGGCCGGGGCTGGGCAGCCTCTGCCTCGCCTCCCGGGGATGCTGAGGGCTCGCAGGTAAGGCAGGCACTGCCCTGCTCCTTCTTTTTCCTTTCTAATTACCCTTGGCAGTCCTCGCCGCGTTCCTGCTCGGCTCCTCGTGGTGGGGGAGGTCGGGAGGAGCCTGTCGTGACTTCATTGCTCTGTCCCAAACTTACTAAAACCGAACCTTGCTCAGAGAACTAATTCTATTTGGCTTTTTCTCTTTTTTTGGTCTTTGCAAGCCTATAATGCAAAGCTTAAAACCCTCCCAGAGCCCATCGCAGCCCTGGATTAGAGGCATTTGATTAAAAAAGCAGTGCTGTGGCTCTGCAATCCCCTTAGTTCCTGCCTGGAAGATTTCTCTTTCCTTTGCTCCCGGGCAAATCCGGAGCCACTCCACTGAAGCAGATTTTCTCGGCTGCGTGCGGGTGCCTGGAGGTGCAGCCGGCTCGGTCCACACCGCGCACGTGGGAGCGAGGTAGGGCCCAAATGAAGCGAGAAATCCAGCAAGGGGCTGAAAACAGATCACGGGTTCCTCTGCGCCTTTTCCTGGCGGCTTTTCTAGGCCCACTCCCCTCTTCCACGGAGCTTTTCGGTGCCAGACCTTAAAAATCCTTCCCTTTGGAGTTAGTTCACTCGTTTTAACTGAGCTTTTAACGCTCATTTTTCTGCGTTTTCGGCAAATCTCTCTGCCACGAGGCTGCCAGAAAGGTTAGCCAGAGATCCCCTGCCCCGGAGAAGCAATTTTCAGCATCCCATAGAATCAGGAAACCTCCCCGTTACCTGCAGAGGTGGGCAGAAGCTTTTTGTGATCCTGAACTGCAAAAAATCCAGGGCAGCCCCAGCGGAAATGTGCTCTGCCGCTCGCACGGGTGCTGCCGGCTGGGGGGCAGGAGATTTGCACCCCCCTGCCTGGGATGCTGAGAGATCCAGCAAGGGGAATGCCTGAGATGTGAGGATGATTTGAAGATAATGAGGTGCTGGAGGGTTTCCTGGGCTGCAGGCAGACTCTCCATTAGCGGTTTTTCCAGGAATAGGCAGCTCTCAAAAATGGTGAAGGCAGAGTTAACCCAGACCCCCCTGAGCCCAGCCTGGTGCCTACACACATGTGGGCTCCCCCGGCACCCCACAGCTGCAGGGGGGGGGTCTGCAGGGTCGGATTTGCCCCAGGTCCTGGGTGACTTTTGTTTGCAGGGGTGCAGCCCGCTGCGTGACAGCCTGGAGCTGAGCCCCACACCCTTTTGGTCCCCTGCAGCCCAGGACTCTGCAGCCCTGAGCCCCGGTGCCAGCACTGGGTGATTCCAGCCCCTGCAGGCACCTGGAGCCGGGTGCTCGGCCGCACACAGCCAGAGGCAGCCCTCTGCACCAGGGAGCGGTGCTGCTGCACGTGCTCCCCCTCCGAGACCATCCCCAACTCGTTACACGTGTCGAGATGCAGCCGGTGCTGCTGGAGCAGGCGCAGCCCTCCTGCTCTGCACAGACCCTGGGGCGGGCTGACCCAGAAGCACGTCCAGGCATGCGTCTCCTTGCTTTCAAAAACAAACAAAAAAATCCACGCGGGAGAGAGCAGGGCCAGGATTTCCCCGGACCCACACTCACACCGTTACCCTCCTCTCTGCTCCCATCAAGGGCAATTTTTTCCTCCACCACTGCAGCCAGGACCACGCGCCTGGAGCATGGTGCCATGGTCTCCTGGCCATGACCGTCCCTGCTTCTCCCTCCAGACCTTCCTGAGCCCTGATGGTTCGCACCAGCCATGCTCTCTGGGTCCCTCCTGCTCTCAGAGCTCTCTGGGCACTGGGGAGGGACATGTCCCCTACCTGTGCCACCAGCCCTCCTCCTGCCTGCGCTTTGCATTTGCAAAACCTGCGGGGACACAGCCCCACAGGAGCAAAGCCCTTCAGACGGACTGGTTTGAACTGGAAGGAGATGCCCATGCACTGGGGACATCAGGGCAGGTCCCACAGGCAGCCTCGCTGTAAAACCAGAGTCCCTGTGCCACCTGGTCGCACAGATAAAAAACCCACCACCGGCTGCTAAACCCGCGGCCATTCAGCTGGCCCACGGCTCTATGTCCCCAGCCTGGGGACGTGTCCCTCCTCCTGCCCCTCTCGGCATCTCCCTCAGGATGCTGATCCCAGACACAGCCCCGGGTGCTGCCGTGAGCCCCCCCAGCAACCTGCAACAGTGGGAACGAGGAGGGTGAGCTGCCAGCCCGATGCTGTCCCCGTGCCATCCTCCAGTGCACGGGGTCATCCCTGCCAGACCCCCCTTTCCCTCTGCAACCCCCCGAGACCTCAAGGCACCCCCAGGGAAAGCAGCCTCCCCCCAGCAGCTCTTTGGGAAGGGGCTGTTCCAAGCCAGGATGGAGAGGGGCTGAAGTGCTGCTTGGGGGGGGGAGCTGCTTCTCTGCTTTCTCTTCCAAATTCCTCCACAGCTGGGGACGTCTTGGCGAGCACATGGCGTGGGGTTCGGCGGCTGCCCAAGCGAGGGGCACCTCGAGGACTGTCTAACCTGAGAATGGTGAAACGTGAGGCTCAATCTCAGGTTCGTCAGCCCATGAGACGCCTTCTCCAGAGCGGGACGGGCAGCGCCGGCCCCCACCGTGGCCACCCCCTCGTCCCGACACGCCGGGATGCACGGCCGGGAGCAGAGGGGCACCGAACACACACACGAACCTGGACACGGCTGTTTGTGGCGATGGGGAGGGACCGGAGCGGATGCCAGCCCCAAGGAGGAAAGTGGCCGGTAAATCCCGGCCGGTCCCTGGGAGAAGCTGCTGGAAGCTCGGCCGCGCTCAGCGCCGGTGCCGTCACGGTCGGCGAGGCAGCGGCTGCCGCGTGCCGCTGGCTGTTCACCAGACAGAAGGCTCCGAGTGCTAAAAGCACCTAATTAGGAGCCTCTCCTGCTCCCACCAGCTGCGAGGCCGCCGGTTCCGCGCCTCTGCGAGCCAACGAGCGCAGCCGAGGGGTGCGCTTGGCATCCCTGAAAGCATCATTATCGCGTCGCTCCTCACACTCCTGAGTGGAGGAGGAGACAGTGACAGCCCGAAAAGTGACAATAATGAATCCCCAGGCAGCACGCGGGGCCCTTCAGTGCTGAACGCGTCAGTAATTTATGAAGGGAGTAGAAAAAAGATTTTTTTTTTCTTTAAATTTTCCAAGTTGAGCTTCCTAAACAAAACACTGAGTACAAGACGCACTTGTCGGATTCACTGTCTTTCCTACAATTAAATGACTAATCCTAAAGCACACGGACTGATAGAAAATGGTCTGCAGTGTCACCAGCCCCAGTGCTGACCCTGGGGGTGACGGATGAACCGAGCTGCATCTCCCCACGCCTGCTCCCGGTCACCCCATCACGAGGTGTCCGAGCAGGAGCAGCTCTCCCTGCCCAGAGCCGCTGCCTCGCTCCCCCTAAGCTGGGGTGACCCTGATACCCCACGGGCGATGCTCTGGGCATCACCCCCCCCCCCACTGCCGCTCTCCCCCCCGCCCCGCAGCCCCTCGTCCTTCAGCAGAGCTGCCCCGGGAGATGGGCAAAAGGAGTTTTGCAGAGAGAGCCCAGCCCCACGTGGAGGGGAACGGCCAAAATCGCTGCCGCTGGGGCACCGGGGCACAGCCGCTGCAGGTGGGGGGCAGAGCAGCCCCAAAACGCCGGCCACCCCCACAGCGAGGGCTCCGGTGCCCGGCTCTGCCACCTCAGCTCCCGTGGCCGGTCTGGGGTCACCACCCCCGTGCTCGGCCGATGGAAAAATAAACCCAAGATTCGTGTGCATGCGTTGCAGCAATGCTGCCCCACGGCAGAGAGCGACGGGGTGGGCAGGGGAGCGATGGGGCAGGCAGGGGAGCACCAGCACCCTCCAAATCCCAACCCAACTGCGAGGGGACGTAAAACCATTCCGGGACCCCCCGTGAGCAGCCGGGCAGCGTGGGGGACACAGCTCCATCCCCCCGTGCTGGGCTCCTTGGGGTCGGGGCTCCTGTCGCCGCTTCATTCTCCTGCTGGGATTTTGGGGGGGTGACATGTCCGGGAGGTGCCGGGGAGCTGCGGGCAGGGCAGTGCAGCCCCCAGCCCAGGGTCAGGCTGCGGGGGGCCGGAGGGGAGCGGGCGCAGGTGGAGCGCGGCGATGACAGCGGTTCTGGATGATTCAGGAACGACAAGGACTCGCACAATGCGCCGGCACAAAGCGAGGGGGGCGGATGCTCCCGACGGCCACTTGGCTCCTGTCAGGAGTTATTCTGCCGTTGAGGGGGTGTGGGGGACCCCCCCGCACACTCCCTGTCCCCACAAACCCCCCCGAAAGCCGCAGAGCCCCCCGTTTTTTCAGGCAGGTCCTGACCCGCAGGAGGAGGGGAGGTTCTCACCATTCATTCAAATTCGGTTTAATGCAGGTTGAGGGTTTTGGGTTTTTTTTTTTTTCCTTTCTCTCAAAATGTTTATTCCTCACGAGGGAGTTTTAATTTTAGAGACAGCGGCACTTTTGCGAGATGAAGCGACTGCTGAGCTCTGAGAGCCGAGCGATGGAAGCTCCAGCAGGGAGGGAGCGAAAGGCAAATGAATCAGACCCGGGGCTGCACCCCGAGGCTCCGGGCCATCGGGGGGGGGGGGAGGGACAGTGAAGGAGACCGACCCGAGCAGCCATGGCAGAGCGGAGAAGATGTGGGGGGGATGCTGCTGCCCAGCCCAGCGCTGGAGCCATGCCCAGGGACCCCCCTCCATCGCCCGGCGGGGTCCCCGTCGCTGCGTCGCGCATGTTGCTCTTGTTGCACATTAAAGTCACCCTGGCACCTGCCCCCCCGGCTGTCCTCTCATGCTTCCCCCCCCCAGCTCTACAGGTGACCCTTTGCTCCCCCGAGGTGGGGGTATCCCCACTTCTAAGCCCTCTGGATCCATCCCATCTGCAGACACAGGGTTTGGGAATAATTTGACGGTGCAGCAACCCTGGGTACCGAGCATCATCCCCCTCCTGGAGCTTCTCCATCCCTACCACCACGCAGATCCCGGTCTCCCCAAAAAACACCGGAGTGATCCCGGATGCATTCCAGGGTGAAAGGCACCACGCAGCAGCTGTGGGATCAGGGGACACGCACACGAGACCCCAGCATCAGCTGCGCGAGAAGGAGGGAGGCTGCATCGGGATGGGGCAGCACGGGCTGCAGAGGGCTGTGGTCAGTCCTGCAAAAGGGTCTGGGGGGTGGGCGGGGTGTTGTGTTGGTCATTGTGTGCCACCGCAGGCCAGCAGGAGCCTGGGAGGGATCAGTGGCACCTTGAGTTATCACCATGAGCCCGTTGTCATCGCTGTGAGGGATCAGCAGCACCTGTGAGCCCACCACCATCGCCCATGGCCCCATCCCATCGCCCATGGCCCCATTCCATCACCCATGGCCCCATCCCACCGCCCGCACATCCCACAGGAACCCCACGGTCCCTCACCCTCCTTCCAGGGCTGCACTAACAGCAGCTCCGGTGCTGGCTTCCAAAAATATCCCGGTGAGCCGCCCCGGGGCTCTCAAACCAAGTCTGATCTCCTCTGAAGCTGTGGTTACCCGGACGAAGCCTCTCCTCGTGCTCCTTTGAGGGCTGGGTGGGTTTTTTCTCTACAGGAACATTTTCTCCCGTGATGAGGAGCAGGTAAGGAACAGATAAAAGCCGTGACTGCTGCAAGGGAGGGAGGAACAGTCTGTGAAACCAGAGGCAATTACACCCCGCCTCAGGCAGCCCCAGCCGGCAGAAGCACTTTGAACTCTCTCGGGAAAGCTGGGGCTGGAGGGGAACTGGGACGGGCTGGGCTGAGCCCCCAGACCCAGCAGGAAGAGGAAGAGGAGGAGGAAGATTTCTGCTGCTTGCAGGGTGCTGGGCAGCAGCTGCAGCCCAAAGCAGGACGAGCGCTCTGGGGGGTGGCCTGGGACACGACGGGGGGGACAGCTGGAGCTGCGGGTCCATCCCAGGGGGCTGTAGGGGACGATTCTCTCTGGGTCGCTGCCCCAGGGGACAGTGGCTGGGCAGGCGCTGGTGGCTTCTCCGGCCCCACAAGGGACCCAGACCCTGAGCATCCGTGCAAGAGCATCCCAACCCCCCAAGGGGTCCTGCCCCCTGCGTCCTCACGCTGTGTCCCACCCTGGGGCACGGACCCCCCATCGCCCCAATCCCGCTCCCACAAACACAGCCCTGGGGACCGCTGCCTGCAGCCCCCCTGCCCGTGCTGCCCGCACCGGGGCTGAGCTGGGTTGGGGAAAGCTCCCGGGCACAGAGTGTGGCTCGGGGAGGGTTTCGCTCTGCTGCAGCCCCAGGGGAAGGAGGAAAAGTGACCCCGGGGCTGTGCCAGAGCCCCTGCCCCAGCGTCCCCTCCCCACGGCCAGCTCAGCCATCCCAGCCCTGGGTGACCGGCCAGGGGGGCACAGGGACAGACATTTACCTTCTTCTGTAAGATTTCCATCAATTGCGGAAGTAACCTCTGCAGAGTGACCGACCCCAAGGAATAGAAGCCGGGGGTGCCACCCTGCAGCGAGGGCAGCCTTCATCCACCCCCTACCCCTGTGCAGGACCCGGGTTCACGCTGCCTCATCCCCACCGTGGCGGGGGAACAAGCCCCACAGCAGCCTCTGGCACAGCTCTCGCTCACCTTTGCTTCCACCTCTACACCGGCAACATCGGGAGCAAAACCAGCCACTGACAATATCAGCTTCTAAAAAAATGAAAAAAAAAAAAAACGGTATTTTTACTTCAAACAGACCGACTGCCACCGCTGCCAGAGCAGCTGGCCCTTGCCCCAGCACCCTGCCATCAGTCCTCACACCGCCTGGCAGGCAGCTGTGACTCGAATTTACACCCAAATACCTGCCGCCGGCCCGCAGCATACAAACAGCTTTGGCATCTGATGCTCCAAAACCGCCGCAGACCCCAGGGTGGGTGCAGTTACCATCCCCACCGCAGGGACCCGGTACCCACACACACGGAGCCGAGGAGCTGCCGGGCACCACAACGCGCCCGTCCAGGGATGGCAGGAGACAGGAGACCTCTCCCACACCCCCCCAGCTCCCCACAGGACCCCCGTCACCAGGTCCCTGGGGCTGCGCAGACCCTTCCTCCAGCCTGTGGGCAAGGAAAGAAAAAGCCCATGTGCACTTTTGCATTGAAAACATTTATTTTACAACAGTGGTTTCAGATAACTTAGCAATCTTTATTTTAGTTTCTATTCGGACATACAATACACAAATTACCATGCTAAAACATAAAAT
>WKFP01013897.1:63433-82999 GCA_011057875.1 Pterocles orientalis
CCCCGAGGGGTCCCGTCCCAGGGACAGGGAAGGGGGGGGTCTCATCCCTTGGGGGGGTGTCGTCCCCAAAGGGGGTCCCATCCCCGAGGGCTCTGTCCCCAAGGGGTCTCAGCCCTAGGGTGGGGGTCCCCCGCAGTGTGAAGCCCCCCTGACCGCATGGGGGGGGATGTGGGGTGTGGGGGCTCTTGCAGGCGCCTGTCCCCGGAGCAGAGCGATGCGGGTCAGGATGCTGTCGGCCGCCTCCGTCCTCGTCCTGCTCTTCCTGCCCTCGGAGACCTGCTCCCCCCTGCAGTGGCCGTGGGGCCCGGCCCGCCGCCTGCCCCTGGACCCCCCACCCACCTGGGAGCCCTGGCCGGGAGCCCCAAAGCCTCCAGTCCCCACCGCCGACCCCCAGCCCCAAAGACTGTGCCAACACCATGGGGCAGAGCCCATCGCGGCCCCCCGGACCCCCCGGGCGCTACAGACGGGGAAGAGGCGAGACGGGAAACCCAACTCCCTGGATCTGACCTTCCACCTGCTGCGGGAATTCCTGGAGATGTCCCGGGAGGAGAGACTGGCGCAGAAGGCGCTCAGCAATAAGCTCTTGCTGCAGAGTATAGGAAAATGAGGGGGGGGGGACAGTGAAGGAGACCGACCCGAGCAGCCATGGCAGAGCGGAGAAGAGGTGGGGGGGGATGCTGCTGCCCAGCCCAGCGCTGGAGCCATGCCCAGGGACCCCCCTCCATCGCCCGGCGGGGTCCCCGTCGCTGCGTCGCGCATGTTGCTCTTGTTGCACATTAAAGTCACCCTGGCACCTGCCCCCCCGCTGTCCTCTCATGCTTCCCCCCCCCCCAGCTCTACAGGTGACCCTTTGCTCCCCCGAGGTGGGGGTATCCCCACTTCTAAGCCCTCTGGATCCATCCCATCTGCAGACAAAGGGTTTGGGAATAATTTGACGGTGCAGCAACCCTGGGTACAGAGCATCATCCCCCTCCTGGAGCTTCTCCATCCCTACCACCACGCAGATCCCGGTCTCCCCAAAAACACCGGAGTGATCCCAGATGCATTCCAGGGTGAAAGGCACCACGCAGCAGCTGTGGGATCAGGGGACACGCACACGAGACCCCAGCGTCAGCTGCGCGAGAAGGAGGGAGGCTGCATCGGGACGGGGCAGCACAGGCTGCAGAGGGCTGTGGTCAGTCCTGCAAAAGGGTCTGGGGGTGGGCAGGGTGTTGTGTTGGTCATCGTGTGCCACCGCAGGCCAGCAGGAGCCTGGGAGGGATCAGTGGCACCTTGAGTTATCACCATGAGCCCGTTGTCATCGCTGTGAGGGATCAGCAGCACCTGTGAGCCCACCACCATCACCCATGAGCCCACCACCATCACCCATGGCCCCATCCCATCACCCATGAGCCCACCACCATCACCCATGGCCCCATCCCATCACCCGCACATCCCACAGGAACCCCACGGTCCCTCACCCTCCTTCCAGGGCTGCACTAACAGCAGCTCTGGTGCTGGTTTCCAAAAATATCCCGGTGAGCCGCCCCAGGGCTCTCAAACCAAGTCTGATCTCCTCTGAAGCTGTGGTTACCCGGACGAAGCCTCTCCTCGTGCTCCTTTGAGGGCTGGGTGGGTTTTTTCTCTACAGGAACATTTTCTCCCGTGATGAGGAGCAGGTAAGGAACAGATAAAAGCCGTGACTGCTGCAAGGGAGGGAGGAACAGTCTGTGAAACCAGAGGCAATTACACCCCGCCTCAGGCAGCCCCAGCCAGCAGAAGCACTTTGAACTCTCTCGGGAAAGCTGGGGCTGGAGGGGAACTGGGACGGGCTGGGCTGAGCCCCCAGACCCAGCAGGAAGAGGAAGAGGAGGAGGAAGATTTCTGCTGCTTGCAGGGTGCTGGGCAGCAGCTGCAGCCCAAAGCAGGACGAGCGCTCTGGGGGTGGCCTGGGACACGACGGGGGGGACAGCCGGGGGTGCGGGTCCATCTCAGGGGGCTGTAGGGGACGATTCTCTCTGGGTCGCTGCCCCAGGGGACAGTGGCTGGGCAGGCGCTGGTGGCTTCTCCGGCCCCACAAGGGACCCAGACCCTGAGCATCCGTGCAAGAGCATCCCAACCCCCCAAGTGGTCCTGCCCCCTGCGTCCTCGCGCTGTGTCCCACCCTGGGGCACGGACCCCCCATCGCCCCAATCCCGCTCCCACAAACACAGCCCTGGGGACCGCTGCCTGCAGCACACGCCCCCGTGCTGCCCACACCGGGGCTGAGCTGGGTTGGGGAAAGCGCCCGGGCACAGAGCGTGGCTCGGGGAGGGTTTTGCTCTGCTGCAGCCCCAGGGGAAGGGGAAAAGTGACCCCGGGGCTGTGCCAGAGCCCCTGCTCCAGCGTCCCCTCCCCACGGCCAGCTCAGCCATCCCAGCCCTGGGTGACCGGCCGGGGGGGCACAGGGACAGACGTTTACCTCCTTCCGTGAGATTTCCATCAATTGCGGAAGTAACCTCTGCAGAGTAACCGACCCCAAGGAATAGAAGCCGGGGGTGCCACCCTGCAGCGAGGGCAGCCTTCATCCACCCCCGACCCCTGTGCAGGACTCGGGTTCACACTGCCTCATCCCCACCGTGGCTGGGGAACAAGCCCCACAGCAGCCTCTGGCACAGCTCTCGCTCACCTTTGCGTCCGCCTCTACACCGGCAACATGGGGAGCAAAACCAGCCACTGACAATATCAGCTTCTAAAAAAATGAAAAAAAAAAAAAAAAAACGGTATTTTTACTTCAAACAGACCGACTGCCACCGCTGCCAGAGCAGCTGGCCCTTGCCCCAGCACCCTGCCATCAGTCCTCACACCGCCTGGCAGGCAGCTGTGACTCGAATTTACACCCAAATACCTGCCGCCGGCCCGCAGCATACAAACAGCTTTGGCATCTGATGCTCCAAAACCGCCGCAGACCCCAGGGTGGGTGCAGTTACCATCCCCACCGCAGGGACCCGGTACCCACACACACGGAGCCGAGGAGCTGCCGGGCACCACAACGCGCCCGTCCAGGGATGGCAGGAGACAGGAGACCTCTCCCACACCCCCCCAGCTCCCCACAGGACCCCCGTCACCAGGTCCCTGGGGCTGCGCAGACCCTTCCTCCAGCCTGTGGGCAAGGAAAGAAAAAGCCCATGTGCACTTTTGCATTGAAAACATTTATTTTACAACAGTGGTTTCAGATAACTTAGCAATCTTTATTTTAGTTTCTATTCGGACATACAATACACAAATTACCATGCTAAAACATAAAATAATTCCTTCTGCGGTAACTGCGTGTATGTACAGGAGCTCAGTAGTATCGAGTGTTACAATCCACAAAGTTCAGACAGCCACAGCTACTTACAGACAGGTCAAAGTATGGTCCTTTAGTAACATAACAAAATATATATATGTCTATATTATAATTGCTTTTCAGATGCATTTATACTTCGATTGTGGTTTGGTATTTTTTTTTTCTTTACAATTTTTTTTTTTCTTTTCTAAAGATGGGCTCCCCCCACCCGCCCCACCCCAGCTGAAGTACAGTGCAAACGCCAAACGCATCTCTCCCGGCGGCCTCGGCTCCCCCAGGCTTCGTAAGAGGCCAACACAGCCAAACCCCGCCATGAATTACCGAGTTCAGGGCCTTGCTCACATGCAAAAGGAATATAAAACCTCGGATGCCTGCGGTAACACAAACCAAACCATCCACACCCCGCCCCAGCGAAGCGGCGAAGGTGGGGACGGGCGGAAGGAAGGAATGACGGCGATCGGCTCGGGCGGCACACGGAACCCAGCAAACCTCAGAGATCATCTACTGCGACGGACACAGAGAACCTCAGACGTGTAAGCGATACAGGAACCCCCCCAACATCCCTCACTTCTGCTGGGGAGCACAAACCCCCCGTGTTCCGTATGTCAGGAAGGACAGGCTCGAGGCGGCCGGCTGCGGTGGGACTGAAGAGATCTGGTGGCACTCCCACGGACGCTGGCTGCAACCATCGTGCCTTTACACAGCTCACCGCCTAACTTTGGCTTTATGACCCGCAGCAACTCCAAATCCTTATGAATCCAACCTCCAAACGCGGTAACCGGAGTGGGCTGTGCAGACACGGCCGTGGTTCCAGGGGGAATTCACTCCAGCAAGGAGGGAAGGGAGCAGGAGTGGCCTCTCCCTTCCCAAACAGCGCAGCTCTCCCGCCTCTTCTACCTGTTTGTTTATACAACAGGATCCTTCCACCCTTTCCTTCCCCAGTCATCTAACCTGACAGACCTGGTTTGGTTTTTTTCCTGCAGCTGAAAGGAGAAAGCACAATTCTGGGCACACACAGAACTCACACCTTCCGCTTGTCCGGCTGAGTTCCCAGCGGTACTTTGAGCCAAAAGTTCCTACCACCAAAGAAAAAACAGCAGCAAGTACTAGGTGCACACCTGTGGTATAAATATATACATATGTGCATATATACATACGTACACACACGTTGCAATCCCAAGCCTCCAGCGCGGGTTTGGACCTTGCTCTGCGAGCTCACCGAGGAAAGGACAACACGGCGAAAACTTGGAGAAGGAAAAAACCCAAACTGACGTGTTCTACTACACCTCTAGCGACGAGCGCATCGACCACGATTACGACACCCCACACGCCAGCCTGCGTGGGTCCAAGTCACCCCGGGGTCTCGCTGCCGTCCTCCGATGCAGAGCGGGGACAGGCGCAGTCCCGCTCCAGCCGGAGGGGCTGGGACAAGGGGCAGCTGGCAGGATTCAAGTAGGTGGGAACATTTTTGGAAAGCTGTGACAAGGAACCGCTGACAGACTGCGAGAGGACACCCACGCGGGTGGCTGTGGGGAAAAGGGAGCAGAGAAGACAACAGCACTCGAGAACGAATGGCCTTCTGATATATATATATATATAGCCACCAGAAA
The DNA here is from genome assembly GCA_011057875.1 of Pterocles orientalis. Classification (NCBI taxonomy): domain Eukaryota; kingdom Metazoa; phylum Chordata; class Aves; order Pterocliformes; family Pteroclidae; genus Pterocles; species Pterocles orientalis. The sequence continues at coordinate 68,351 of WKFP01013897.1, forward strand.
TTCCCAGCATCCCTCCTTTTAACAACAGAATTAACTGTGCATGCGACGTTGGCATTTGATTTCCAAATGAAGGTTTGTCTTCCAGATTTACGGCATTTGGCTTGCGCACACGTCAAAGACAGACAGCTTCCCTCGCACAGTCTCTTGTAAAGAAAGCAGCTTCTTGGAAGGAAACAGGAATTTCAGTCGTGCCGAGTCCCAGACAGCCCGTGAGCCTCCCACCGCAGCGCGTGGAGCAGACCCAGCTCTCCAGGACCTGAACACCGACAAACGTCCTGCCACCTTGCTGGCTATCCGTGACATCTCTTCCAAGCTATTTTAAACAGTTGCTGGTGTAATGACACGCTACAAACTAGATGATTTCCACGATGGTACAGAGAAGCAGCATGAGATGATCAAGCATGTGAAGTTCATACTGACCTTACACTACGGACACTTGTACTGGGGGGGGGGACATTTCAGTGCTGTAAGATTAACGCGCATTTAAACAGCGTCTGGAATGACTAACGCGAGGCAGGGGCTGCAGGAGCCTTCCCCGGCCACCTTGCGAGAGCCTCCCGTTAAACATGCCGCCAACGCCCGCTTGCATCGGGTAGGAAAAACCTGCAGCACAAACGCCATTTCCTACATTACCTGGAAATGTCAAGAACACCGAGGGGCAACAGACAGACAAAGGGCTCCAACTGGTTGAGAGAAGCGGGCACCTCTCTCGAGGAGTGCATACGGTACAAATGCTCCGATACAGCCCCCCAAAAACACAGCGCTGTCCCTCCGCACCACCCAACACAACCGCTTCATCGATGGGACAGGAATATCCTTTCTGCGAGGCTCCTGCCCCTGTAGTGTCTGACACGAAGGGGTTTAAAATCCGTCCTCCCCCCCGCACGGCACGGCCGCAGGACTCGGAGTTTCTCTGCACCGTGCCCAAATCCTCCGTGTTCCCGTTCCGACTGCAGGCTGTGCTCACCCAAACCTCAGAGCATCACGTTTTAAGAACACAATGAGTGCTAATATCTAAAGCAGTTTACAAATATTACAAATGTAAAAAATAAGACTAAAAAAGGTGACTTGGCTCTAAAACATCGCTGCGTGGAATCGGCAGAAATCTACACCCTAACGGACGCCACCGAGGTCGACAGAAACAAATTTATATACAGATAAATATTTACGAATTTCCTACAAACATCACTAACAAAATGAAACTGGCATTTAACGGGTGCAATGCCCCTTCATTCACTTCCAGTGAAGCGTGCAATTTGTACAATTCGTTGTACCACAGTGCGCTGGGGATTTCCCCATCCCCGGGGAGGACGGGCACTGTGGGTCCAGCACCTCCTCCTCCTCCAGCGGCCGGGAGGGACGATGGTACCCAAGCACTCTCCGCAGCGAGGCCGTAGCCTTCCCTACTCACCCCACGCTACGAATGGCTCTCCACGCAACACAGCTCGGGAATAACGTCAGTGGTCCTTACACCAGCCAGCAGAAGCTCTCCGGATCAGATTCACCCCGATGCTCCTCCTCGTCAGGAGGGGCTACAAGTGCTGAGAAAACTGGATGAGCTACGTGGAGGTGGCCGGGCTACTGACACGGAGGTCTCAGGCAACTTGTAAAAAAATTATACAACTTTAAAAAAAAAAAAAAAATCAAAGCTCAAGTTTTAGCTCTGGCAGCACGCTGAACAGAGATCAGCGGTGCCCAGGCTGAATTTGGAAGGAAACATTCTGCACGAAAGCCAGGTCACGGGCTGCAGCGCCCGCAACGCTGCTCCTGCGGCTCTGTCGGGGACACCGCAGCTCCACCCGCCCGCGCTCAGAACTGCCGAGTGACCTTCTGCACCAGGTTTTCAACCGTTATTTCCAACAGAACTGTGCATCCACTACGATTCAGCGTGGCCATTTTGAAGTGCAATTCGGGTTAGAGCCCAGGATACCCCTGTGCCCTGCCTACGAGAGCAAAGCAAAAGCGGGCATCAACCTTCTCACCTTCCGATCACAGCAGCTTTGTTCTAAAGAAGCAATAGTTGATGGGTTTCTCATACAGTTCAGCAAGAACTACACTAATATCCAATAATCTTTAAATTCAGAGATAATACAGGAACACGGGCAAACTTAAAACAGCTTCAACAACCACGAATATTGACCTAGAGCCGTGTTTTCCCCTCGTTCCCTGTACCCATGGTCTCAGACCAGTTTCCCCTCGCAGCATCTAACACCGTTCTGGCACAGAGCGGCGAACAGACTGGGTTACTACTCACACACCACCCACTGGCACAGCGGAAAGGAAAGCAGCCTCTCAAACTCACGCCTTGCTAAGCGAAGAACTAAAGCAGCAAATAAATCCTGGGTGTTGTCTTTTCCCAAGCAGCGTGGAAGCCAGGTGACGGCATCTGCCTCGTGCTCCCACGTTTCAGTTCCAACGTCGGGAGCCCACAGAGGGGCTCCAGGTGCACTTCACACCTCCCCGGAGCCACAGCCTCCTGCCAGCTTTTCTAGCGCAGTGGAAGAGGCCCAGAGCAGCTAAGATACAGAGGATAATTCCAAATTAACAGCAACAACCAGCCCCCGGTGTCGGGAGGCACAGCTGCTCCGCAGTGGAGCGACAACCGCAACAACTGGCTTTGTGTTACACATCTGGATGGACACGGGGACACGGAGTGTGACAAACCACAGCACGCAGCAAAACGGCCTTTTCCTCGTTCTACCGAGTCACTCTGATCAACCGTGCTCATTTACAAAGCCAAAAAACCCCTAACAGTTGGGTTTTTTTTACCAAGAACATGATTTGCACAGATGAGGGCAATTGTCAGCAGTGGGTTTTCAGGGGACGAAGCCTGCAGACACTCCAGCACATTCCAGCGTGCAATTCAACATCAAGAACAGGCTTCAGGCAAAATCTAGAAGGACAGCCAACGTGACATTATTTTTTTTTTAAGCCTAAAAATTGCTTTTCATTCCAAGGGGTCAAACAAAGACTTTAATTAAATAAGAACCTCACGCCAATTCCTTCATGACTGTCATCAAGGCCACCCAAGAGAGTTTGCCAGACAGAAAAAGTTAAAAGTATCTTCTACTAAACCTCCAAGTTTCAATCTAAAAGGACTATCGACGAGGACTTAACATCTGCGCTACTCAAATCTAGCCAGTTAATCAAACGCAACATTTGTTTTTGAATTTTTGGGACCCGAAGTGGTGTCACAAGCGTGTTTATTTGCAGCAAGCTCACACGCAGGCAACAAACGTGCTTGTACCAACAGCTCCAGGAAAGCCTGATTCTGCAAACATCCTTCACTTCGCACTGAGACCGTGTTAAGCACATTTTCTCCTACCCAGGATGTTTAACACGGTTTCATGTCTGATTTTATGTGGTCCATCATTTTCAGCTCACGCAAAGATACCGTGAAAATACATTCAGAACAATCCTCTGGCAGGAGAGTCCCCTTCATTTCCTGATGGTTTTCTTACAGACTGACAGCGCTCTGCCCTGGATCTTGTCAAAGACACGACAGACCTTCAAAGCAAGCACCGTGTGGAAGGCTGTAAATAGCTTCTCAACGGAAACAGGTGAAAAATGAAAAGGGGAGACGGGATACAAAGGACAGTAGAGGCATTGCGATATAAAAGTGTAAAGATCACAATTAAAGAGGCTGTAATTAACCGCTGAAAGTGCCCAGTGGAGGCTCTCTGGTAGCTGTTCTAGATCCTGACTCTGTACCATCTCAAGTAAGATCGTTAATGACAAAATAAACCAGCAATTCAGCAGCTGCCTAAAATGCTTTGTTTAACAGTTAAATCTCAATCAACCACAGTTTCCAGAGCAGTATTCAAACATGATTTGGTTTCAAAATAGTACAGGAAACCCTTCAATGGTTTCCGCATAGGAAAAGAAAAACGCTGGTGTAAACAACTCTAAATGCAAGAGAATGTGCAAATTATACAACATTAACACAAAGGTGTTTTGTTCTTAAAAAGCCATTTAAATATCCCACAAAGATGTTCATGGGAAAATTAAAGGGCTAGTGTATTATAAAAGCATCAAAATAAGACACGTAATACCCCACTTGCCTATTAGAATATCAAATTATTAGAACAAATTTTTAAAACCCAATTTTTTAAAAACATTTACACTGTTGCATACTGTCTGCGTTTTACTCACTTGCTCAGTGAAAACCAATGAACCAGTTTCACTTTAGGATTCTCGTGCACTCAAAAAAGCTGCACTATTTGGTCTTTAGCATTTCAGGAAAATGACTGAACTCAACCCAAAACAGCATCGTGCCTGAAGTTCAAATCCCACCGCCACCACCAAATAAGCCCGCTCACAGTTGGTTTTGTAACCGTTTGCGGTGACGTTGCCACTGAAGACCACCGTACACGTAAAGAGCTGTTCATCAATTTACTGTTCAAAGATTGGAAACTCTCCCTTTTCAGTTTTCAAGGTGGATTTATTCAAGCTGAAAGCCAGCATTAAAGAGAACTCCAGCTCTGCAGGACTGGCATTTTTTGGTTTTTGGCTTTGTAAACTCGCTCAGATAACACCGCAGGAATAGAAGGAGGAATAAAAGAATTGGTTTGTTGCATTCAAAATGAAAATCACCAATTTTTAAAGGTCTTCGACAGCTCAGCTGTACGGAAGAATGGTGGCTTCTGTGAAACTTTTTAAATCTCATTTTTAGGCCAGTACCACTGCTTAAAATGCAGAATGTCTCCATCACGCTTATATTGTGACAACTCAATACATTACACCACAGACATTTAACATAACTCCATACATGCTATAAAAAAAAACAGGGAAAAAAAAAGCCAAAACAAAATAAAGGAAACAAATAAGACCGTAGCTAAACTGCTTTAAATACTGCATGCTACAGCACTTCACGTATCATCAAGATACGACACTGAAAGGTGACAAAAGGCTGAAGGGATTACAAAATATTTTCGGCAGTTTGGAAAGCTGCCTTCTTACTGTGGCAGAATTATTCCCCCTCCCCATTCTCTACTTCTAATGTTCATGATTCTAGCGTTGAGTTGGCCATGTATTTTTTTTTTTTATCCATGTTAATTACAGTGTTTCTTAACTTAATTAAATCCGTCGGTGTGGTAGCTGGGGTGAGAGTCGGCTGTGAGCTGGGTTGTCTCTGTGGCTGATGCTGGCTGTATCACAATAGGTGCGTCTGAGGCCTCTGAAAAGCAAAAACAAAAGCCTCAGCACACCAAGGAGAAAAACCAGCATCATATGCTTTAGTAAGCCTGAGTTACATCTCCCCACAGCACTTCGATAACACAACTTTACACTCAGGAGCACAATGTTAATTTGCTGTTTTTCGGTCTGCACACAATACCATTCCACTCAAGTCTACATGTGGAACATTTATTCCATTTCCTTCCTCCTGAAAGAGCAGCTGATCCTCACCCACCATTCAGCAATGCCCATTAAAAACATGACCAGAGCATGCACAAGGCTCTACAATTTTCTAAAGCATCAGTTTAGTTCTACAAAAATAGCATTATATCTTCATAAACAGTATTAGAAGATAGATTTCTGCCTGACCCAGTTAAAGCTGCCTTGACACCCCCCAACCTTTGGGGTAAAGAAGCCCCTTCTGCAACCCCATGTGCCTGGCTGGCTGTCACTCCAGTGACGCGGGGAGGAAGCTAAACGACAGTCACCTACTGCTCTGATGCCACGAAATTCAGTGAAGACTCTTTAGGAGTTTTCAGCAACTACATCTCCAGTGTCAGCGCTACTCACGTAACTCTTGAGCCAACAAGCATTCCCCGACCATCACCTACAATCGGAGCCTCGTGCAGATCTCTACAAAGCAAGCGCTGCTCCCCAGCCTGCACCCTGAGCCCCCGGCCAGAGGCTGACGGTCATTCCAGCCACCTCACGGCGTTTGTACCTACCCCTTTCATCTGACTGCAACTGTGCCTCCAAGTCCTCTGGAGAGACGTAGTACTCCTGCTCCTCGCCCTCAGGAGGTTTAGGTTTACACTTCCCGCAGCAGCAGTTACAGCAGCAGCACAGACAGCAGCAGCAATAGCAGCCTGTGACGAGCCCACACAACACGAACAAGGCCTGCAGAGGACAGAAGACCGGGAAATATTCAGAACCTGTGCCTACCGTGCATGACCACTGAGTTTGTGACACTCAGATATGGAAACCAGAGACCAAAAACACAGCAATGCAGAGACAGAACTTACCAGACATTTTTTTTTTGTACTTCATCACCAAGACATATTTAAAAATAACAGCAAAACCAGCTGCACCTCGCAACACTTTACACTGAGGTGAATACCACCAACCTGGTTCACTTGAACCTGCAATTTAGGTTTAAGTGGACTATTCTGCTGCAGATGTGTCTGTTCCTGCAGACACAGGTCTAAGAAGTGCATCTGTACTAAAAACCAGAGGTAGAATTGTCTAGGACAGATTGTAGCTTGCAAAAATAACCCTGGAAAAGATTTACGCTAGCTTGTCGATGTACAGGTCGCGATGTACCTACGGCAGGGACTTTGACCTCCCCAAGGCTGTAGGCATGGCTGCAAAGCTCACCAGACCGCAGATTGGGGCGCTGAGGTTGGATGATACCAAGATGTGAGCAACGCATCTCAAAGCCAGCTGGGTGCTTATCACAGTCAGTGACAACAGACAAAATCAGATTTTTTACATAGGTCACGGTGTAATTTTTTTATAAAATAATTTTCAAGATCGCAAACCAGCCCAGTGATATAACTATTCCCTTACTGCAGCGTATTACACTCAAAAATAATCCAAGTCCACTAAAATATAGTAATTCCTTGGTACTGGCAGAAGACTGGTGATACCCTTTCTGCTGCACTAGAAACAAGGATGGGCAAGTGAACAAATAACCCAGAGTCTCCCAAATTGGAAAAGAGCTGAACAAGTGACATTTGTTCAGGGAGCCTCCAAGTAAATTCAATATAGGTCTTGCTTATTCAGACTATATCACGGAAAAATAACAGAAAAATACTTCTGAATTAGAGATTGCCCCGCAGTAAGAGAAGGTTCATTACCAGGTGTCTGAAACTCAGCAATTTCCAAAAGCAAAACCAAACACAACTACCAAATGGAGCTCTTCAAGAGTTTTAAATGCCAATCCAGGATAACTCCTCTTTGCACTTTTATTTACCTTTGCCCACCAGCTGGATAGCACGAAGTATGTGTTCACATTTTCTTCGCCAAACTGCTCTGCTACATACAGACCCAGAGAACCATACTTATCATAAATGTTTCGCTTTGTAGCATCGGTCAATATTGCGTGTGCATTATTGATCTCTTTAAATTTTTCTGCTGCCTCTGGATTATCAGGGTTTTTATCAGGATGGTATTTCAATGCAAGTTTCCTGCAGAAAGAAAAAAGAGATTGTTATAGATTAAAAAATGGGATTTAGGTTTTGGGGGTTTGATTATCTTTTTTTTATTCCACAGCCTGTCACTCAAGGGAGACTTTCAAGCTCCAGTTGGTTTCCTTCATCTCTGATTCAGCCTCCCCGATGATTCTTCCTTAGGTGATAACAAAAGGCTACAGCACTGTCTAGCTTAGTTCACAGGATTGACTTCAGCCTGCTGGATTTGGCCCTCAGAAATCCAATGGAAAAAAAGAGACACTGAAGAAAAGAGTTACACTTTTGTTTTTTCCACCCTTCAGTTCCAGCAGTAAGTTTTGCTCCTGCTAAAGCAAAGACCAAGCTAACAGAAAAAAAGACACACAAGTCTAAGATATAATACCAAAGAATAAATAGAAGCAAGTGGCCACAGCTAATCTGCAGTGTCTGAACACAAAAATAGAACAGACAATCGCTTGTGGTTAATTCACCAATTCCTGTGCAGGAACAAAGTACTCTGCAGTTCAAGGCCTCCTAGAATAGAAAAAGCTTCAGAGTTTCGAGATATCAGGAAATCACAACGTGCCTCCCCTAGTCATGCCAGATCTCTTCCAACTAAATGACAGCAATTGACAGTCCCTAGAGCTTTCTGAACATAGCACAAAAAAATCAGATTAAGTGGTGATAAATTTGCTAGTTCTCACACAGCCCAGATTAGTTGTAGAAATCGGTAGAAATAACCGGCCAAACACCTCCTTATAAACAGAAAAAACTGAGCTCCTAAGTAGAAAAAATATACAGAATTGTATGCTAACAGTTCTCCTCCACCAACAAAGGTACTTGTCCTCCTACAGAAAGTTACCACCTCCCCCTTTATTTGAGGAATACAGGCATTTACACAACAACTTCGCAGTGAGGAAATATTTAGACAAACATAAAATAAAGATTTGTGCAAGCACAGGTTGGGATGTGCATGCCAGTATATCACAACATTCAAACCATAAACTGAGCGGGCACTTGAAACGCTCAAATGATGTTGCTCAGGTAAATCCAGGGTTGCCACTAACACCATAATCACAGTTTTTATAACTAGAGGGAAGTTATATAACCCTGGAAAGGGCTTGGCTGCTAACAGGTTGCAATAGGTAAGTATGTTTCATTTCCCATTTCCTAGATGTACACAAACCCCGTAGCCCACAGGCCAGCAAAGGATGTTCAAATGGAAGGAAAACAAGAGGTGGGCAGTCCTCCTTTTGAAAAGGAGCAGCAGAGGAAACAAGATTAGATGAGATTCAGGTAAGCAAGAAGCAGGTACATTTCACCCTAGGATCTAGTTGGGTCTTTCCTCCAAAGGGAAAACTTGTAGTTTTTCCCCATGGGAGGTAAAATTATTTTCCAGTTGCTAAAACTGGGAGATTACTGAGCCAAACTTCCACTGGAAGGTTTTAGGAAGCTAATTTTTGAGAGTCTGTGGTCCCAATTGATTCACCATGTAGTTGCCATCAGTGTTAAAATGCAACTTTGAAAGGGGAAAAGTTTTTAAAAGTCTAAAAGAAAACTACTTCCAAAGAGTATCCTCAAGCAAAGGTTACTGCTGACCCCTAGTGTAATGTTAAACACATTACCCCTCGTCAAACAGTCCACAAGACCGTAGCTCGCGCTCAAGGTAAAGCAGCAGTTGCATTTAAGCAGATTTTGGGGGAATGGGGAAAACGAGGATATTGCAGGACTCGTTTGTTTGTTTTTGTTTGGTCAATGTGAAGCCATTTCATGTGTCTAAATCTTTAAGAAAGGAAATAAAGTTTTAAAATCCTTTTTAAAAATAGTAACTCCAAGCAGAATAACAAAATTTGAATGGATTTTTAGAAAAAAGTCACTGTTGATACTCAGTTTCCATCCTTTTTCGCATCTTTAAACCTCACTGTGCCAGAACTGGGAATGATGGACAGAAGTACAACACTGCACACCCACGGTCTCTGTACGCCAGACACAGGCTATGTAACATTAATAATTTAACTGACGTAAAACTGTTCAACTTTAGAAAAAGAATCTCCCAAATGACACTGCATATTTGAGAACTTACTAGAGATGAGACGTAAAAATTTAACAGTACTTATATACAAGGCCTGGGCAGGTTTTTACACCAATTTTGCAAGAAGCAACCACATTTTCACCTGGTTTTCTTACTTTTTTTGGCAAAAGGTTTAAATAAACCAACTTGAGCCTATACATAAATACGTAATCTATTGAACACTTCATTAAAGCTACTTGTGCTGTTGGGCAACAGGTGTAAACCCGAACCTTTACCTGTATGACTTTTTGATATCATCTGAAGTGGCATTCTTGTCCAAGCCCAGCACGTGGTATAACGATTCTCCAGACGTAGAGAGCGAACGTTGCCTCTGGTCTGCCATCTTGAACTAACCCGAAGAGAGAACCAGCCCCTGCCAAAAAAGGATTAAGAAATGCTTTAACAAAGAAGAACACAGACCTCATTAATAAAATCAGCCTTGAAACCAGAGTTTCCCCCGTGAAAATTCATCAATTTAAAAGGTTTAAATGTGCTTTGAAAAGAAAATGTACATGGAAGTTAAAAAGTTACAAAAGTCAGGGAATTCGGTGAAAACAGCCGTTACATTTTCAGCGCAGCACCAGGCACTCTAGAATCACTACTATAGATACTCAACTCCACTCTTTCCAGAACCCCCAAATCAACAGCTGTGGTTTAGCTATAGATACGTACTACATACACATCCCTGAAACCGCTTCATCTTCGTTCTTAGCCTTAAAATAATTGATTTGTGATAAAAGCAACTGGATAACAGATAGGTTGCCATTACACTGAGGCTGCATTTCTGCACCACACTGGCACAGGGATACGTGATTTCATTTGCATTTTCAACTGCACACATTCTATTAAAAAAAAAAAAAAAGGAAGCCTCCACACACCTGCCAAAACTCCAGCCTCCCGTCTCATTGCCGACAGCAGGTCAAGCATCCCACTAGGGAAGAGGGAACGCCTGCCCGCTCAGATAGTGGGAAATCTCCTCTCTAATAATTTAACGCCGTGCCTCAAACGTTTAACATGTATTATAGTTAAAATCATACTACTTGAACGTGAATTAACCTCCTGCTCCAAATCCAAATGCGAGACACCCTGGAGGTCTCCCCTGTGCCACGCCACGGACAGAGACGTTACGTCCTCTCGCACCCTGGGGAGATTAGCACTTGCCATCCTTTAGCTGCAGAACCACAGGGATGAGCATCGAGGAGAAGACTACTGGCTATTTTTGGATTATGTCATTACAGTTAGCCTACACCAGATTATGCAGTCATTGAAAAAGATATTTAAAGCATCAGACATCTCTAATTTAACTCTTTATCTTATATAACAAAGTTAATAACTTCAGGTTTTCAGAGGCTACCTGAAAGAAATAATTCCCAGACACTGCGTTTGCACCGCCCGGTGCTCGCTGTGACCTCACACTGCCCACACGCGGCACAAGAGGCTCGGCGCTGTTGGGACCAGCACACGGCTATCGGCACGCTTGTGCACGTGTGACCAGGCAGGGATGGACACAGCCATCACAACTTCCTCGTTCATCTCAGAGGCTGCCCTTAACTACCGCTCTGCGTTTGGCACCTCCAGCTTCAGCCCAGTTTAACACTGGGCACTGGGTCCAGGTTCTGTGACCAGGATACACTGGCTAAGCTAGAAAATGCTCATCTCACTTCCCTCTTGGGCAGCTCTGGTAAGTCTAATTCAAGGCTCCCTAATAAAAAAAGCTATAAATTATTATTATTATTGATAATAAAAGGTCTGAACCCTAACGCTTTGGCTAAGAATTCAAAATACACCCCAAATCTGGAAGGTGAATAGGTGGGTAGGGAGAGAAAAATCTTTTATTTTCTTTTAAAGGACACTGTTCAGCTACCAAAAGGTTTCTGTGTGAGAGGAAAATCATTTGCATTGTGTCTCACAGCACTCAATAACTTATTTATTTGGGCACAATCTGATTCAGTGAAAGGAAAAAAAACATATTTCAGGAAAGAAACACCACATGCAGGGACACACTGGGCACAGCCCCCTGAGCCAGCCTTTTCCCATCCGCAGGTACGGGTCAGCCCGGCCGCAGCCTCCCAGCCCCCTCCGCCCAAGCGATCCCCATCCTGAGGTCAAAGACGATGATCCTGACGTCGATCGGGTAATCTAGCTAATCGCCCAGTCCTGCTCCGACTGCTGCCTGGGCTCCCCCGCGCAGCTCCTCCTGCTCTCTGACCACCACCGCTGAGGTTTTATGTGTTAATTTAACTCTTCCAAAGGTATCGCTTCAAACTGGAGCTCTGAGTGCACTATGAACATCTGTGTTGTTCAGAAGTCTGCAGCTCTATTTAACCATAACAAGCTTCCTCTAAAACCAATCCAACGTGCCCTTGGTGCACAGATGCTGCAGATCACAGGTATACACTATGTGCCGCTTAATGAAATCTCCACTGTTAAATTAGGGCCAATTTGTCGAATAAAAATGAATTCAGTTTGATCCAGGAGATACCTGCCAGTCTGTAGGCTGCCTGTGAAGAAAAAAAAACAGGCATAGGAATAAAATCCCACACTGCTGAAATTTTTACTCACTTCAACCTGAACAGTTCAGGGTATCTGGAGTTCGGTGTAATGGGGTGTTTGCATTTATTTTCCAAAGTTGGTACGAAAAGGACACGTTGGCCTCTGCAGAAGAGTGGAGGCCAAGGTGGTAATGGGAATTCAGCTGGGAAGCTCGTTATTTAAGGGAACAGAAGAGTCTTACTACAAGGAACGCAACCTTTGGCTTTTCAAATATGAAACAGACAATAAAGGTGCAAGTTATTTACGTTCAGAGCTCTTCATAAACCAGGATATTATCCATCCTACTGTTTTCACAAGTGGCTCTCATTGACAACACTGAAAGCCGCTCTGTATTTTTAAAAAGTGTTGTATTCACCCGCAAAGAGCCATCTGCTACATATTCTAACCAAGCAGGATGCCCTGAAGAGGTTTCTCTGGGAAGGCTCTGAAGAAAGGTAATCCCCTGGATTAAACAGCACAGTTTTTAACCAGCTGTGTACCAGAATATCCCGCGCTCATCAGCTTCACCAGAAAACACAACTGGCTTCAGCATGACCAGGTGAGTATAATGGGTACCACCTGGCTGAAAAGACTCAGAATAAAACCGATAGCTTGTATGTGGAAGCCACTTCACATACATCATCAGTACACTGAACCTTAGAAAGACTAATTTTCTTTCTAGCTTCCCAAAAGAATCCTACCAAGTTTCACGAAACTGCCGATATCTTAATTTCTGCCACGTCTCCTGAGCCTTTTATAAGTTGTATTTAGCTCCTTAAAATGGCAAACTTACAGCCAAGAAAAAGGAATAGTTCTCTGCCAGTTTAGGAAATTAAATACTCGCAGAACACCCCAATGAATGCCAGCACCAAAAAGGGTGACAAAAATCACCAAATTCAGCTGGTCAGAAGCAGGGAGGGAGGAATGAAACCTCATCTGACCCCGTCATAAGATGCTGCAAATTTAACTGGAAAGGGCAGCGAGGGGGGATCAGCTGGTCCAAGAAAATATGCTTAGCTGTGCGGCAGGACAGAGGGCGAGGGTTACCGACCCTGCTCGCATGGGGAACAGATGCTTCCGACAACACTGAAGCAGGGGTCGGATCCCTGCTTGGAAGAACCACCTTGCACCAGTAAAGTGATGGAGGGCTAACTCCACAGACAGATCAACGATATTTCAGTGTCACTGGCATCTGAAAGCAGGCTAACAACAGTTCTTTTCACTCCACTCCAAGGCTGAAGCACTAAGTCTTTATTCATTAACAAACCTTTGGAAACTGTCAAGTGCCAAGTTCATTTCCAATGAATTCTGTACATTTTCCCACGTAAGTCACAAAGGCAGAGCCACTCGCCTGGATCTCCCCACTGGAGGAGAGCCTGCTTTTTGAAGGAGTTGTCACTGCTCAGCTCCACTGATCAAAATCAGAAGGGGCTGAGAAATCCTGATAACGTTTACTGTAAAAACACTACTACAGCAGGCCACTGGGGTACAATCTTCACAGAATTTTAATCTTCTTGATACATGTATACTCATAAGTTTAAATTACTGGGGAAAAAATAAACAAAACCAACCAAACCACAGGATGAATGCACGTGCCAATGCCCAGAGCTTTGAACACGTGCTGTTCACAGTGATTTTAGTGAAGCGTCCATCTTCAACATAGGGAATCTGGCTGTCAACAGCTCTTCCAAAAAGTGAAATCCTGCTGGAAGGGATAAAATCCACCACCTCCCGACATGGTAAATGATACTTACCCAGCAGACATAGGATAACAGAGGGTCATTAACCTTAACGGACACTCTCTGTCCAAATTGCAACGAGTTTGGTTGAAACCAGAAGAAAACAGCTTCCGAATCTTTCCATATGTCGTCAGTAACACAGAGAACTGAGAAATCCCCAAAAGGGACAGATAAGAAACAACAGGAATGAGAAAGACAACTTCAAAGCCACGCTGGAAGCGCTGGAGAAGAGAAGAGGAGGTAGGCTGCTGTCCCAGCACAGCCCTACACCACCGAGGCACCAACCCTGCAAGTGTCCCTCACACAAACTATCGGTAACGTCGTCAAGCCCGCCGCAATGACAGTTCTAAGAGCATATGAGCAGACGATTAAAGAGCCTAGCTTGGAAATGATGTTTTGCCAGCTCTTACAAAAATCATGTCTAGTTGATGCTTTCTTATACAAATTCAGGAAGCACTAGAGTATTTTAGGAAAGCCTTGTATTCTCCAGATCATTTCTGGTTACTATGTGGTAAAACCTGTCAGGTAAATGTAAGGTTACCAGCTTTTCGGGGATTTCCAGTGCAGAAGACTAGCTACAGGTGCTAATCTTAAACCAAACTATTCAATCTCAACCAGTATTTACTAGCAAAAGCCTAAATAAAAACACCAAGCCAGAAAACACTTCAGTAAATATTGATTATCACATAAATGAAACAGCACCACTGGCCTCCGCATCCTGTCCATCTGTCTCAGATTCATCTACAGCCACTCTCACAATCTGGTACGTTTCTAGGGTGAAAAAAATCAATTTTCAAAGAGAGGAGAGAAACATATACAAGATGGTGTTATCAAGGAAAACACAAGGTGCTTTAAGCTTGGCTTCGTGAGGTGTAAAGAGATTTCTACAGGAAACTCTGAGCTTTGTTTCCTCGTCATTATTTTGCATTTAAATGAGTGTAATTTTTTTTAGCTACAAAAAATT
>WKFP01013897.1:95586-106492 GCA_011057875.1 Pterocles orientalis
AGCCCCGGTCGCGGCGGTGCCGCCTCAGCCGCCGCCTCAGACACCGAGCGGGACCCGGCGACGCCGACGGCGGGCGGGGGAGGGGCCGCGCGCACCGCGCCTGCGCACGGCCCGCACGCAGCGCGCACACCCCCGCGGGGCGCGGGCATGCGCCCGCAGAGCGCTGTGCGTGTGCGGGGGTGCGCGGGGCGCGCTGCGTTCCTGGGTGGGAGGGGGCTTGGTGGGAGGGGTGGTGTGGAAAAGCCAGCGGAGCGCGGGAAAAATAAACATTCCCTGACCGGGAATCGAACCCGGGCCGCGGCGGTGAGAGCGCCGAATCCTAACCACTAGACCACCAGGGAGCCGTGAGAAGCGCTTTCACGCGCCGCAATTCGTGCGCTGCCTCCTCTGCAGGGAAATAGTTGCAGGAGGGCTGGAGGCTGCAGGGGGGCTGGGGACGAGACCTGTGCATCACCCCCGGGCCGCAGCTTGGGGAGTTTGCTGCTTTTCCAGGTTGCTCAGCCGGCCAGCACTCATGCACATCAACCCTGGGTCTTAGGTCAGGTTTGTGCAGCACCTTCATCTGCGCCTTTTTGGGGGTGCCACACTCCCACGCAGGCCACCAGCTCTTGCGTGCCCCAGGAGCACGGTGCCAAGCTTAGTTCCTTTTAATGAACAAACGAGCGCTTACAATTAGAGGAAAATAGGGTTTCTTAAGCTTTAGTTTTTTTCCCAGTTGCTCAAGTTTCCTGGCTGCTCCCTGGGGAGCACTGCTGTTTCCCACTGTGGGTGAAAGCCCAACGTCCCCCACCCAGGGTGTCCCAGATCCAGTGAGCCCAGTGCCAGTGCGGGAACACTGCCCGAGCACTGCAGCTCGCCCCAGCACAGCCCCGCTGGCGTGTGCCCTCCCTGTGCGGCTCCAACAGCCTTTCCCGTCTGCTGCCTCTGACTCACGTTTTAAAGAAATGAAGGATGATGAATCCCATTTGCCAATGAAGTCATCGCCCAACTCCAGTGACACATTCGCTGCTCCCCCTGCACCGTGCTGTTTCAATCAGTATCAATTGCCAGAGCTTCCCAGCAGCCGATTCCCTGCGGTATCACACCGTAGATCCCAGCCAGCACCACAGCTGCTGCCTTTCCACGTCAGAAGTTCCTCCAGCCTCAGCCGCCACTGCCAAGGTCCCACGCTCTGAGCTCAGGAAAACAGCGCGAGGGAGCTGGAGGCACGTCTGGTTCACCTGCAGCATCGCAACGCGATGGTGTTTGGAGGATAAACGCGGGCGTGCAGCTCCCCAGCCCGGGGGCGAGCACAGGTATGTCTCAGGTGTTCAGCATCGTGAAAAGGAAACATCAGACTCTGAGCATCATTTAGTCCATCCCCTCATCAGAAAGCATCCAGAGAACGGATGGACAAACAACCCAGAGGGATGGAAGAGAACCGAATACTTCGGCTGCTTCTCAGCTGCTGCAGGCAGTCGGTATTTGCCTGACAGGTTGGTAACACAAACCAACAAGCAGACTTCAGTACTCTCAGACAGAAAATGAGAACGTTCACCCCCTTTTCTCCCAAAGGAATGCTTTATTGAGAAGTTTCCTCACTATTTATCTGTATAAACAGTTCAACACCCGAGCTCCAGCAGTCCCTGTCTCGCTGGCTCTGCTCCTCGCGGCGAGGCCAGTCTCAGTCAAACGAGGAGCGCCAGGAAACACTCTACCCTCCACCTCCTGCCTCGTACATCTGCCTCCTAACGGTCCATCCTGTGTCCCCAGGTCTGCAGAGGGAGGGGAGCAGGGGTGGGGGAAATGGAGGTTAATCAGCAGGTAAGTGTCAAAACTTGCTTCTCTAAAGGGTCAGAGACAGTTCAGTCCCTCCAGGGTCCACTAAAACTACCCAGATATGTACAAGCAGCTAGTCTAAAGACCTGAGTAAGTCCCACTCCGCCTCTAAGGCACAGAATTGCTCACTCTAGGTATGTCTATGTGGAGGCACCTTGCCTAGAATAAGATCAGGCCTCTAGAAGAAAACTCAGAATTTTTCAGCTCCTGAGCAATGAAGTTGGACATCAAGAGAGCAAAACATAACTGGCTGAGCTCCATGACTCTCTGCCAGTTTTGTAAGCCAGGATTATTAGAGTTGGGGCTTTCAAGTGAAAAACCCGTCCAGTGACAGCCAGATGTACCAGCTGGAGGAGCCCCCAGAGAGCAGAGCCCCTCCAACAGCGTCCTGATTGCTAGAGACAGCTCTGGCCTTTTGAACCTGTCCCTGCTGCTAGCAGCCTTCAGAAATTCCTCCTCCAAGAACGAAGGCATAAACTGAGAAGGGAGAAGCAAGTTTCATACACTCAGGAAATGGAGTGC
Source organism: Pterocles orientalis (assembly GCA_011057875.1). Lineage (NCBI taxonomy): Eukaryota > Metazoa > Chordata > Aves > Pterocliformes > Pteroclidae > Pterocles > Pterocles orientalis. The sequence goes on from WKFP01013897.1 coordinate 97,927, forward strand.
ACCACTGAATTTAACACAAGAACGGGCTTTAAGCATGCTGCTACTAGTGTATGATGCAAAACTCCAGTGCTCAGCATCCAGCTTTATCACCCCTGCAGTCTTCTCTAGAAAAAACCATACACAAGTAAAGCATAAGGTGATGTAAGGCTTGCAGTTCAGCTTCAGAGTCCAAGGGAATGCTTCCCTAACATGATGCCAAAGCTTTTTTTTTTTTTTAAGCTTTATTTCTTTAAAGTTCATTGCATTCAAAAATAAAGATTTTTAGTTTTGTTAAAGCTAGAGCATTAGTGTAACAACGAGGCAGCTGCTAAGTGAAGTTTCCCTTTAGGGAGCCCAGAATAAAAAAAAAAACCAAAGAACTGTTTACCCCATTTACTGAACTACTCCAATGAGAGCCAAAGAAAACAGCAATGGGAGAAGCCTGGGAGCTCAGAGTAGCTGCGTGGCATGCCCTGACCAGAGAACGGAGCCAGAAGCTGAAGCTAAGATGCCCATGCACTTGGCTTCTCCGATAACTGCCCTCCTCACGCTGCAGGGCAATGTATCTGTTCCAAGTTACGTCAGACAAGGGAAAACTGTTTTTATCTATACCAGTGGCATTTCTGAGCTACTTTAAGGAAACTCCATCTTACACGCTCTCCCAAAAGGACAGCAGTGATACATTTAATCTACAAACTTTAGTGTAAAATATTATTTGTGTACAAAACTTTGCATTCTCTTTATTTGACTTAGATCCAGCAGCAGTGTCTATGAATGAACAATGGATCTCTCCAGACTGGCTCTCAGCCCCTTCTTGGATTCGCATGTTGTTGCTGTTGTGAAGATCAGGGAGGGAGGGAGCTTGCTCTTAGAGTCGTGCACAGCCGTGCAAAGCCACATTGCAGGTCTAGAAGGGAGCGTTGTCTTGTGGAGGCTTGTTTTCAGCTCCCGAGAGGGAGTGGAGGCCGTCAGTGCTGTTTTCCCGGCTGCCCACCACTCTGGACTGAAAGGAGAGAAGAGAGTTAGGATGACAAGAACCCAGCACTGAGAATATCAAATCAATCCCCCCTTGCCAAGGTCCCTGCTGTAGCAAAGACCTCCCACAGAGAGAGGCCATTTGCCTGAATACTAGTCTACGAGAAAAACATTGCAGAAATTAAAGTTTCTGCATAAAGCTTCACACTACACATTTACAAGACAAAGCAGAGTGTTACCTTTATGGTCCCAACTCTATCTTCAAATGACTTGAAGGTTGCAGAATTCCTTGAAGAAAGGAGAAGGAAAAAAAAGAGAACAAAGAACAAATCAAGACAAACTAGTTCTTAACTAAATCAAATGGCGCAGTGTGACTGGGCTCCTGGCCGTTCCCGTGCAGTGACAGCAGCACCCAGGACACCTCCAGCTCCTCACAGCCTTTGGCACAAACCTCCTGCGCACAGCAGACAAGACCACCAGATAAAAACTCCAAAGGTAAACATTTATACCACCTGCAATCCATTCAATTGCTCAAGCTAAAATGTTGGGGGAAACAAGTCCTAGTTCCCTAGGGAATCAACACATAAGCTGAGAAGAAACTAGCTCTTAGTTTTACAATCCCTTCAACGAAAAACATGTATTTAAATAATGGAAAAGCTGAAAAGGGTTTAACACAAAGGCTTCAGTTTCCCATATTATATCCCGCAGGCAGGAAGGGGAACGGCCACGTGCCTTTACCTATGGGCAGTTTTCTTACTCCAGGAGTGATCACTTGCAGCAGGAAACACTCATAAAAACCACAGTGTAATAAATTAATCAGAAGATTTCATCTTTCTAGCAAAGAAAACCAGGTCAATTGTTTGACAACCCAACAAGCTTCTTTACTTGCGCATGATTCCAAGGACGTGCTCTGAACTGAGCATTCAGACAGGCGATCGCTCCTACAGAGCTGCTCTCCCCGGGCGAGGCTGCGGGAGCACTGGGCGATGACCAGCCTCATCTCTGCTATTTTTGTTCCAAAGAATCGCTTTATATTTGCACCCATAAAATAACCTCCATCGATGTGGAATGAGGACGAACAGAGAGAGAGAGGGCTTCTGTGGGCCTCATCCAGCCCTGCAGTCATTTTTCCCCGAGGATCCACCTTGGCATTAGCAACGGCCATGCGATACGTTGCGAGGGGAGGGCTGTAATCCCTGCCCTCCAGGGACCTCTGAAAGCTGCAAATCTCCATTACACTTTGGTACAGTTGCGCCACTGTGCTTAGCCCAAGCACAACACAACAACCATAAAAAGAGATTGGGTGAAAAAACCACCCTGAACCACCCAAACTGCGGGAGGGGGTTACCCCACACCCTGAGTGGGCTCTGCTTAAAAAGGGAACCAGCCGTACAAGTCAGAACCAAAAACCGAACAACAGTGGAGTCAGTGGTACTCTCCCACCGACCCCATGCAGGACACACGGGTGTTTGATACGTTACCTCATCGCTGGCATACTTATCGAGTGGCGAATGGAGTAGCTGCTGCTCGGAAGCATTCAGAATAAGGAGGAAAAAAGTTAAATGACAATTGTATACAGGCACCGTGCAAAAGCAGCATACCCCTGGTTCTTAAGCACTTTACTGTCCACACACAGGCTGCTGTGGGCAACTGAAGCGTTACGAGCCAGCCCTCTCGTCCCTGATTTAACAGCTGCAGCCCAGAACTTAATTTTCCAGACGTAGGACTGTAAGCACGGATATGTAACTGCAAACGGCAACTGTGATACAAAAGTCAATCACAGGTCGTGGGTTTGTGGAAGGTTTCTCAATCTGTGTCAAAAGCGCAGGCAAGGCCTAACCAACCAGCTTCCCCTTTAACATCTGCAAGGGCTGGCACAGCAACAAACTCGCTTTTATCAGCCTCCAAGAGTATCTTACCTAAAGGAATGCGAGAAGGGGTGAGCCCTGGAGAAGCCGTGCAGCAGAGAGAAAAGGGAAGCAAGAGTCAGACACTAAATCTAGATCAGCAGATCTCCATTCTAATTGCAAGGCAGCTAAGCAGGGACACGGTCATAGGATCACGGGACAGCAAAGTTAACTACCCAGGAGGAAGCCTCTCAAAATAAATTACAGAAACAAGCAAAACCAATTGCTTTTAATTAACTCAAGCCAAGCTAAAAGGTTTTTCAGAGAACAATAACAGCACCTACAGCAACACAGAGCCAGGGGAGGGAAAGGAGTGGGCGTGCGAAAACCCAAAACATTTTACCTACCCCTACACATTGCTTTCAGGTGATTTTTTTTTTTTTGAGCATGTTTTCCTAAACTGAGGGTTTTACCAAGTGCTAGCTAATTTGGTAGAGACCTCCTTCCCCAGTTTTCCCCCATGAGATCTTACACAAAGACAGCACTGCGAGGACTTCTGCTGGAGAACCTCTGCAGTGGATCCCTGCACGTGTCTTGCCAAGCCTGAAGATCTCAAAGTTACAGCTCAGAGAGCAAACGCAACTCAGCGTAACAACCATAAGAGTACCTAGATAAAAGGTGTCATGTTAACCCCACAACCGGGTTACCCATTTTTAGGTTTCACGGCAAAACTATCCGCCGCCAGGTTACTGGATTTCCCCACGTGATTTTTTTTCCCCACTGAGCTAACAGACCAAGGCTTCCTGCTTCTACTAGGAAGATTACCAGGATGCTCTAAAGGAGCTTCTCCTACCAGAAGCTGTGTTTTATTCCACTTAAATATAATTTTTGTCTCTGCAGCAGGAAGCAGTCATGGCAGGTTGGATGTGAAGTACTTGAAAAGGAGTACAAGGGCTTTTCCTTACAGCCAGAGCAGAGACATTGTCAGGCGCTGTGGTTTCATTTCCCCCTGCATCCCAGGCAGCTCTTTGGCAGGGCAGACTCCTTGAAATGCTGTCTTTGCACGCAAAATAAATTAACTTTCGACTCAAAGGAGAAGAACACAGCTAACACATGTCCATGCACCACGCTACTCTGTATGCAATACCACAAGCACTGGTCAGACATTGCAGCAGCCCTTCTCTCCCTTCCTAAGGATTTACAATTGATGTAAATTCCAGAATTCGCAGGCACCTTTGGGGCTTGGGCTGATATTTCATAATGAATTTGCTTGTAGTATTATGTACAGCAGCAAACTTCAAACAACATGAAGCGTATTGGGGGACACGAAACCACAAAGCAAGCTGTTATCAACAAAAAACACCCCACACTTTGAGTTTTGCAGTTTACTGGGGTCAGTAAAATGCAGGAACAGTGTGTCTGAAAGCCAATTTACTTTTGAACTGTAAGTGGAGATAACAGGAGAAGCTGCATTGGCCAAGATTTGGAAAAATCCCACCCACTAATTAAGCCACGTTCTCTCCCCTCAAGGCAAGCACTAACACATCACACAGTCACTGCGTTAACTTCAACAATCTCCTTACAATCCACAGCTGTAACATTTATTTTGACCCAAAAACAAGCAACAGTCAAGATTTAACCTAGGGACGCATTATTTGTATTTTGTAGCATTTAGGTCCAAGCATTTTCAATGGAATTACGACTACGCCCTCCATGTACTGAGGCGTTTGTCCCATTCATCATGCCTTCCTTGCATTTATCAACCGGTGAAGGCTGACTAAACAAGGAAATCCCTTCTGTTATCTCAACACTTCAGTGATGGAAAATAAACCCGCTTTACAAGTTAATTTGTAATGTAAGAGGCAAAAAAAAAAAAAAAAAACAGTAACAGAGGTTGCAGTGTAGGCTACGCAGCCTGTAACAGAGATTCTCTGGGAACAGAGAACATCCCCCCTCGTTCAGAAAAGTGATCACAACACAACAACAGACTTCACTCCTCGCCATCTCTGATCACATCTCAGAACACCATTCACAGTTTCACCTGCCAAGGGTGGAAGGTGGGACAGTTCCTGCAGAAACTCATGCTCACAGTTAAACCTTATTCAGAATCAGAAATACCAAGACCTCAATGCAGCACCGGAGGCAGAAGTGTGTTTATATACACACAGAAAAACTGAAAGTCTTGGGAAAAAAAAAAAAATCATTACTGTGTTCCCCCACAGGGCCACATATACAAAGCCAATCCTGCTGGAATCACTTCGGCAGGGATTCCCAAGGTAGAAGACAGAAGCTGCCTCTGTTCCATAATGCATCACCCAAGGTATTAGCTATAAAAAGCAACGCCGGGGTTTAAATCGGTGACTAATGCTGAGCAATGCCTTGCTGCAAAGGTCTGATTTGCTCATAGTGAGCCAGGCCGGCATCCACGGCCAGCTTTCACTGTGACTGTGTCACCAGGAGTCACAGCCGCACTCCTCACTCGGCCATGCTTCTCCTCCCTCCATCATCTGCCCCTAGGATGGCACAAACATTTCTGCAGCTGCATGGCAAATTGGATTCTCACAACCAAAAGGTAACAGGCAGGACCCCGCCTGTCAGAACAGTCTCTTCTGGCAGCAACACTGGTTCAGGAGTTCCCTGTTTGGTCCAAAAAGCACAGTTCCACCCGTCTGCCACAGCAGCCTGACCAGACTGCAGAAGTCAGGCATCAAATTTACTCCACTATCAGTTTAGCAAAATCTATTACATCTTGTGCCAGTATCTGTCTCCTGTGATTAGATGTTAAAACTCTTTTTTCTAGTGGACTAGGTAGCTTCCACGAAAGAAAAATTAAAGCTTGAATACTAGAAAGGGTAGGAAGCCATCTAGTCCTCTGCCAAATTCAGAGAAGTGAGCTACTGAAAACACCAAAAATTACCCTTCAGGAACACAGTAAATAACTCACTGAGGACAGAACTAGAATAAATCAGTGCTATGTGATCAGAGGCCAGCAAGTTCTTACCACTTGGATACTCCCAGCCACAGTGGAATAGGAAATTCCCTACAAAAAATGACAGCTACCCATTCAATCCAAGGTCTGATACGTCATGTTAAATACAAGCTCTAAGAAAACACCCTCAGTAACCTAGACAGGTCGTATATCCAGAATTAGCTCTCACTTCCAAGAAAAACATGGTCAAGGAACCCTGCATGAAGAACTTGGACATTGCTGCTAATGGGGAAGCAAATTTGCAATTACTTCAGCGGTCATCTGCTTAAGGAATCTAGATAACCACCAACCACAAGAAGTCGTTAATATCGTCATGGTCTTCTGAATCAATTCCTATCTTCCTTCCAATCAACATGACATAACTGTGCTGGAAGGCACACTGCCCTTCTCCGCAGAAAGCTGACACACAGGGCTTGAAACTGCCTGAGATGCAGCATCTAGACTTTCCCTCATTTTAAAGCCTAACAGAAGGAAGGAGTGATGACCCCTTCCTAATCCTAAACAATAACCCTGAGAACACACCTCCATAATCCAGTAACGAAGAGGTAAACTTTAATACTAGTTTCTTACACGTGACATAAAAGCTGCAGTGAAACCATACGGCAGTAAAATAAGGAAAACATTTTGTCGGTTCTCCTAAGCCAAATCAAACTTAAATGCCTCAGGATGGGTTTTATCCCACCAACAACTCTTTAGTAAGTGTTTAATCTGTCCTGAACTATGACATACAGGGCCACACAGAAGAAGGTAGTCCATCAACAGCAATGTGCTGCCAACTAAGTAGAAAAATGGAAAAAAGCCTAATTATTGTCTAAAGTGTCCTTACTCTTTGAAACCAACATCAAAGCACCAGAGCGCAAAACAGAAATCTTACCTCATGTCACCAAGTTTCCTGCTGATAACAGAACCTACATTGGAAAGGGCTGCTGAAGTCTTCTGTCCTGCCTGGGAAAGGGTTTCCTGGGTCTTCTTATAACTAAAGAGAAAAAAAAAAGTCATAAATGGATATAATAGGTAGGATCTAAAAGCAAGAAGCATACTCCTCCCCATGTTGAAAAAGGAACCCATATTAAAGGAAAGGTCAGCTGCACTGACCTCACTAAGAGAGCCCCTTCCAGTCTTGCATTTACTCAAAGACTGGAAGTTTTCAGAAGGCAGCAAATATAGGATTAACCTTTCCATACACTCACTTTGCCATTTTGACCATAGGTTCTTAAATCTGACAAACATTTGGAAAAAAAAAAAAAAAACACCCAAACCAATCAAACCCCAATTTCCAGGTGGAAACTCTAATACCGTAGCATCGTATCCTATCTGCTCTACAACTACCTTTTGGTCTCCTTGAAAAAACAGGTCTATGAACCTACTCAATAATCCGCTTGCAGCTCTGAAGAAGTAATAGCATTTGTTGTAGTGTTAGGTTATGGAGGAAAGAGGCAAGACTAACGGCACAGAAAAGAAATGCAGGAATCAGCATTATCTCTACAACTTGCAGTTTAGAAATGAATTGGTAGAGAAGTTTCCCATCAGTTACCATTAACCACAATACATAGGAAGTCTGACAGCTTGTATTCGCCAGCTGATTACATTTGAGTTTATAGCACAGTTGGAGCAGACAGACACTCGAGAACCTCTGTTTGCTTTAGATGAGACTCATCTCAGGAACAAGGATTCTGTGAGCCACTTTCATTAACTCACCCTCTCTACGCTATCCCACAGTTGGTGATTAACACCTAGATGTATAGCATTCTTCAAATTATTAAAAAAAACGTCTCAGGCTGGAAAACAAATTCAACAATTTAAGCCAAGTTTTCTTATTCCAAATAGTTCATTTTGAGATTATGTTTTTGCCTGACTAGGCCATTTAGGAGAAGGGCACTACGAACAGCCTAACGTTCTCTCTCATGCCTGAGGTCCCAAGGCCAGAAGCACCGTGAAGACAGCTGACTTATTTACATCTCATTCTATCCAGACAGAAGTGCAGGAGACAGCACCACAGCACCCAAACTGGATTCGAGCAATACCAATTACAACACATTTTTTTGTTTAAGACCACAGCCAAGTATTTCCCAATCAAGAATGTACATGAGATTTACACAGAACAGGGCACAAACGCAGCCTTACCTTCACTCTTCCTGCTCCTGAAATAAAATTCCTATAACCCACACACTTCTCAGACCAATTCCTCTTGAATTCAGTGACTCCAGAGGAACCTGAGCGTGCCCCAACAAGGTCTCAGCACTTTCTCCACAGCACAACTTTTTGCAAGCAGCAGTCATCTCAGAACAATTTGGGACTGACCTGGTCAGCATCAACGCTGCTTGCTCTCACACGTGCCTCCCTATCACAATAGCTGCGTTTGAACCCTAGGGCCAAAGCTGGTTTGGAAAGGGAGGATCTCAATCCCTGCCTTCAGCACTCAGGCTGCTCCCCGGCTGGCTCAGTCCTGTTACAGGATCTGATTTACAGCTGCCTGGCAGGAACATCGACAGTCTCCTGCTCACTGAAGTATGCTGCGCTGACTCTGTGTCTGCTTGGTGCTCAGCTCACAGAGCTCAGCACTGAGCGCCAGAGCAGCGATGAGAGGAACGGTTAAAGGCTGAAAGGACACCATTGCACCCTGAGCATGCTGCAAGCTCCCAGGTATTATGTCCAGCTGCAGCGCACAAAGGCCAGAGATTTTCCAACTGTATTTTCCACACTTTGCAACAGTATTCCTAAGGTAACTGAAAAATCTAGCATTGAAGTGCTGCTCCTTCTGCCAGAGTGTGCTCCT
>WKFP01013898.1:27790-43984 GCA_011057875.1 Pterocles orientalis
GAGTGCGTGGGTCCCTGACACTGTGTGTGCGAGTGCGTGTCCCTGACACTGTGTATGCGAGTGCGTGTCCCTGACACTGTGCGAGTGCGTGGGTCCCCGACACTCCGTGTGTGAGTGCGTGGGTCCCCGACACTGTGTGTGTGAGTGCGTGGGTCCCTGACACTGTGTGTGTGAGTGCGTGTCCCTGACACTGTGTGTGTGAGTGCGTGTCCCCGACACTGTGTGAGTGCGTGTCCCCGACACTGTGTGTGTGAGTGCGTGGGTCCCGGACACTGTGTGTGTGAGTGCGTGGGTCCCCCCGACACTGTGTGTGTGAGTGCGTGTCCCCGACACTGTGTGTGTGAGTGCGTGTCCCCGACACTGTGTGTGTGAGTGCGTGTCCCCGACACTGTGTGTGTGAGTGCGTGGGTCCCCTACACTCTGTGTGTGAGTGCGTGTCCCCGACACTCTGTGTGTGAGTGCGTGGGTCCCCTACACTCTGTGTGTGTGAGTGCGTGTCCCCGACCCTCCGTGGATGAGTGCGTGGGTCCCCGACCCTGTGTGTGTGTCCCTCTGTGTGAGTTTGTGTTTTTTTATGGGCTGTGTGTGTGTGTGGGGGGGGGGGTGTCTGGTGCATGTATCGTTTCCCCCTTCAGCTCTGCCTGGTCACTCACCGCTGCTCAGCGCGTCTGGGGCAGAGCCTTGTCTGACTCCAGTCCCAAGTGCAGCTGAAGCCCCTGCTCCAGGGTCACGGCCCTTTTTTTCCCCTTACTCTGATTTTGAGTATTCCTGAGGATTTTTATGTCGAAGAAACTTCAGATCTTGACTGTGTGCAGGCGTACGTGATGAAAAGGTCCCTGCCACTGCTGTCTGTTCTCTACAGCAGAGTGTACCTGTTTATGCTGATGTTGGTCAATGCAGTATCTGGAGCACCTGCTTCCTTAGCTGTGGTGACTTAGCAGCAGCGATCATAAAAGATCTTAACGTTTTTAATTCAGTATTGTCCACCTCTGCCTATCTTTGTGTGGTGTACTGCTTTCATATAAAACAGTTCCATCCTCATTCTGAACTATTTCTTACTTTTCTATGATCTTATTTGTTTAGATTGGCAGATATAAAGCCCCTTTCCACCAGCTGAGAATATCATATGGTACCAATAAAGGGAAGAATTACACTGAAGAGGAGGATCGCTTTCTAATCTGTATGCTTCACAAGCTGGGATTTGATAAAGAAAATGTCTACGATGAATTAAGACAGTGTATCCGGAACTCCCCCCAATTCAGATTTGACTGGTTTCTCAAATCCAGAACTGCAATGGTAGGTATTTGTCTGGTTTGCTTTTTGTTCATAAACAGCTTCTGAAATACAGGTACGTGCCCACGGACAGTACATTACATTTTTATAGACTTGCCAATAACTGTAGTAGTTGGCAACTGCAGTAAACTAAAAAGTCATATAGGAGGAGAAATTTCAAATTCCAAGGTACCACTTTTCAAAATCAACATGAATTTAAACACAAACTTGTTTTAAAAAGCAAACTTCTGCCATTTCGATGAAGCCAGCCAGTAACAGTCAAAAAATATTTCATTTCTTCTTTGCTCAGCCAAGATACAGCAAAAAACCTTATCTACTTACAGGCATTTCTAATATTAGAATATGATTTTTACATTAAGTGTCTGCCTAATGTAGTATGTGTGTTGTGCAATTTAGGAGCTGCAAAGGAGATGCAATACTTTAATCACCCTGATTGAGAGAGAAAACATGGAACTGGAAGAAAAAGAAAAGGCAGAAAAGAAGAAACGTGGACCAAAGCCATCTTCGGTAAGATTTAAAAAGGCAGCTCTGTGGAAAAACTCATTTGAAGACAGGGTGCTTTTCTCATTATCTAGGAAAAGAAATAGCTACAGTTAAGTTAAGAACAACAATAAAAAAACCTGATAGAGTGGTGTTAAGAGCTACTTAAAGTTCACAGTGTCATTCAGGTAGTACGGTTGTGGATGGCAAATAAAAGGAAAATAGGTTCTAAATTGCAGCTCACGCGCTTTGGAGTAGACAAACTTATGTTTTTGATCACTGAGTTGATATGCTGTCTACGTCTACCCTGATAAAATACACTAGAGATTTATTTGGCCTTTTGATTAATTTTTATCCCACTCAACCATAAGAATGTGACAAGTATTCCTGTGTAGACGCTGTTGTCTGCCTTTACTTCCCTTGGCTGGGGGCCTGGTCCTGAAGTGGGCTTCTAGAGCCAGGTTCTGGAAAACAAGCACATATGCTTGGCTGCTCTTGCTGGCTAAATGTAAAGTATTGTTAAAGATGCAGGCCTGTTTTGTAAACTTTACTGATTTCTGCACATCTGCAAAGTAAGTTTTGCTTCTAAGTTTTCGATACAACTGCTCTAGGCAACAATAATTTGAACAACAAATCTAGGCAAGAAAACAGGTAAAGTTAAGAGTGGTGGACTAATAAGTTTCTTAGAACTGTTCATAGAATATTTAAACAAGTAATCAGAGATACCATTTCATAAATGGGAAGCTTTATCACATCCTTCATTGCTTCTATACACTTTTTGCCTCTGTAAAATTGTATTCTTCCAGAGTTGGAAAAATACAACGGCTACCCTGAGTAGGATGTGCACATTTGCCTTATTGCAACATTTGCTATTTATCATATTTTCAAGCTGCCAGGGTGTAAATCATCTCTCACTGTTTTGAGTTGAAATGCCTTGCTTGCTTACAATCTTTTTTATATCACAATAACTTACTTAAAAACTTACCTTGCAGGCACAGAAGCGCAAAATGGATGGTACTCCTGATGGTCGTGGAAGAAAAAAGAAGCTAAAGCTGTGAAAGCAGATTTTTTGTAATCACTAAATTTAAAAAGTAGTTCTTTAATTTACGGGTCTTCATAAGATGTACTGTATAATGCTCAACTATTATGTCATTAAAGGACATCGGGTTCATCTGTTTACTGAACTAGAAACATAGTACTTAATGTAGTTTCACTTTTTTAAATGCAACAGCTGTGCTGAATTTTTTTTACCATTAACACTTGAAGTAATAAATAGGCTTCATTTATTAATAAAGCTTCATGTGACTTTTTTAATTAATATTTCCACTTGAATACCTGGTTTATTTAGTCATCCTCTGATATTTTTTTTCCTCTTAAGGTGTTGTGAACACTTTTTCCGCTATGATCAATAGAACTATTTAGTTGTGTTTTCTTGTTAGGAGCCGCTACCGCTCAAAGCCCATTTCTGGAAACTGTGGCTCTGACCTTACCTTTACTGAACTTAATTTTACCGCACAACTATACTCTGTTCTTTGACATCAGTGGAAGAGCCAGGTATTTACCTCAAGAACTAATGATCAACATCTAGACTGGAACAAAGTTATAACATTTTTTTCTCCTTAAAATCTGCGTTAGCAGAAAGGTAAGTCAGTCATGCTGAAGCTTGTACTTGATTAGAATGAAGGGTAGAATTGTTTTTATTGGCAAACAGCAGCAAGTCAGAACATAAAACTCAGCAATATGTAAAACAACCCCCTTCTCCCAAACAGCTGTGGTAAACACAGAGCCAGTCCTGACACTGAAAAAACTGCTGCTGACCTGAGGTGTGCAGGATGTAATTGTCTGGCAATCCACACCATTCACTGCGTTAGTCGAACTGTACGTCCCAGGAGTTATTTCTGGTTTATTTATCTGGCATATTATGACCAAGATGAAACTGTATTTCCCAATGCCATCATCTATCTAATTTAGCATAATTTTGGAATTCATTAGGAAAAAAAAAAACTAAACAAAAAAACAAACAAAAAAACCCTAACCAAAGAAAAAAAATTCTCAGCTTGAAGTGTGTGATCTTTGCTCTATTTTGGCCCTTTCAAGAACACGTATCAAAAGGCATCAGCATTGTGCGAACAGGGAGAAATGCATCCCTAGAAAAATCAGCTTTTTGGAGCTTAAGTCTCATCTTGCTAAAGTGCTTAAGAAAAAGATGATAATTCACATGTGGTTTTCATGTACAGCAGTGAAACATCATGGCAAGACATCAGTCTTGCTGTTTGTATTTCATGTACCCTAAACAAAGCAAGCTGCAATGCTGACCCCTTCCTTTAAAAGCGTTCCTTTGCAAAGCATCCCTTTCCATAAAAAAGCACCCAAACACTATCAAAAACCCAAACATGCCATGATCATTTGTTTACAGCTAGCCTAACTCAAAGCCTTTAGAGGAAGCAGAAAGGAAAGATGTATTAAATAGCTGAGCAGCACTTCTCAGCTGCCAGTATGCAGAAAGAGAAATGAACTAAACCTTAATCTCCCAAATAACATCCTACTAGTTAAAGAAAATCCATTCTCTTTCAAGTAGGAATTAAAAAAATGAAGCAAAGTATTTGCTCAAGATGATACAAGTGTGTTCCCCCAGTACCATCTGGCAAAATAAGCCACCTTCTAGAAGTATTCACCTGGATTTTGATGCTGTCATGTCTGGTATCAAGGAAACGACGACAGGCAATTACTGTACAATAGGGGAAAGCTGGCATAAATAGTATTGTTCTGAAGTACTAGAATATGCCCAAGCGTGTTTGAAAGTACTTAACGCTAGCACATAAGCATTAATATATTATTTTTTCTAGTGTGGCTTTACAGTATAGTTCTAGTTCTCATTGATGCCATGCAATGCTCTCCATATAGATAATTGCAATTGCAACCTTACCTGCGTGCACCTCCCGCTGCTGTCCAGATGTCTGAGGTCCTCATTAGAATTTGAAACAAAACTCATTTAAAAGAACATTATCATCACATACTTAGCTTCCATTCTAGTACTACTACTTTCTTCCTTCCCCGGCAATAATTATTTTTAAAAACCCCAAACAAACCCAAAATCATAAAACTAGATACTGTACATGTAATAAAACCCAGCATCCTTCTAAGCACCAACCTTCCATGGTGGGTGTAAGGCATGTGTACAGCTGCATATCCAAACCATTAAAGAAAAACTAGGGTTTTTAAAAAAAAAAAGAAAAGCATCCACTCCCATTCATGCAGTACTAGTTTGAATTCTATAAATAAGTCACTCGCACATGAGCCTAGTACACAACCCTGTCAGAAATAGCTGCCCATTACAGAAAATCGAACCAGAGCAGCCAGTTGTGCAAAGGAGTCAGCCAAGAGCTAGATTTGAGCATCTGCTTTTTGGTGACATCACATGTTAAAAGACAAGCACCCAAGAAACTGGCTAGACTTCTGAACTGTCACTGCTGTTGTGTCCTGCAGTCATGGTGTCACCGCTGCTGGAGTGGCTGGCAGGCGCTTTGCTTTTCCCAGCCAAGGGCTGTTTCCTGGGCTTCAACAAAAAGAGAGTTATAACCGCAGTGCGGGTCAGAACCAGCAAGCCTGTCAGGCCTCCAGTAACGGGTACAACACTGGTTTCAGAGTCTGCTTGTGATTTCCAGAACTGGTCGGTGATACGATGTGCCAGCTGGGAACACATCGTTCTGGATGAGGACCACTTTGTCAGAACGGTCAAGTACAATATGCTGAATATTCGTGCCCCTGGTTTTATCTGCTCCAATGTCTTGCGTGAGCACTGGGGCGTCTGCGTTGGCTCTTCTGTGGCGTTTGAAGGCTGTGCTGCTACCTCTTCCTTCAGCAGAGGACAACACATGGTCATAGTCAAGATTCTTTTGCCCTTGTGCCTGTGTGCATTTTCTTTTGATTGGACTGTGTAAATAGTCTTGGCCAGTTGACACCTTAAAACTCCAAATACATAAAAACCCAACAAACCAGAACACCCTTGCCCATGTACATTTACTATAAACTGGAAACACCAACCATCAGATTCATCCAGACCAATGCCCCAAGTTTGCTGCCAAATATATCTAACTGAAGTCAGTGGCAGAAATAGGCACTCAGAGATATGATTAATCTTAACACAGACTGCTGAAGTAGGTCAGATAAAACTATGTTCTAACAGACTATTTCTTTCTAGCGTTAATGTAGATAAGCTACTGCATTTATCTAACAAAACACTAGTCTTAATTTAGGCAAGAACCACCCCACCTCAGGAGCCCAAAAAAAACAGTTCAGGAATTTGAATGATCTGACTTAAAGCAGGACACATAGTTCTCTCTTCTTTTAACAATTATTTTATTTTTGCAATTGCAAGAAAATCAAGTCTAATTTCTTAGTTTTCTCCTGTGTGAAAAGGAGCTTACCCCATGGAAAACTAAACCAGTGACTTCTGCTCCCAGTCCCAGGGGTACACGTCTGCCATAGCAGCAGGGCTGCGGAAGGGAGGCTCAGTGTTACAAAGCAACGCTGTCATTGCTTCTACACTAGGGAGAGGGAACAAAGGAAATCTGTCACTCAAGTCAGAAGTCTTTTGTTGACTAACAGAGCTCATGATTAGCTGCTTGCTCTGTCCTCCACTTCAGTCATCTTTTACCATGAAAGAATGTTTCTGCCATCTACTTAGACAACTCACCTGGAAGAGTGGAGCAGATGACAAGCTGAAACCATTCGAACCCTGCTGTTCTACCAGAGGAGAAGCATCTGCACGATCAGCTACTAATGTAGTGTGAAACTCCAGGTTTCCAAAGGCTCTTATTTGTGTCTCAGGTTGAGCTTTATCCTAAAGAAAGTTTAATATTTCCAGGTTCACATGGAAATCAGGGATCTATAAATGCATGCTACTGCTTACATACCAGGATCTTGAATCTGTGCAAGAGGGAGGGTGAGTCAGCCAGACATCCATATTCCTGACTGGCTGGGCTGTACTTGGGAGCGTAGCCATCGGCACCGGTGCAAAGGAACACCTTCTCAATGCTGCAGCTGAAAGACCCGCCAACATTCTAAACGGGATCCACCATCACTCGGCCATAGATTTCAGATCCTGGTAAAGCAGATTAATACATTTCACATTACACCAGTCAATTTAAAATCATGAAATCAAGTTATTACCAAATCATTGTTGTTAAAAATCTCAGGACAGGAATTACCTAGCTTTAAGTGTATTTCCCTTTGCATATGAAGACAGTATGTTCCATGACTTGCTACTAATTTATCATAGACTTTAGTCTTCTTTTCTGTTGCAATTCATAATGATGTGGTTCTTACGGTGCAGTGCTTTTTTAAGCAAGCTTTTCCCTTCTCTTCACTAGAGGGCAACGCATATTCACATATAAGGAGCTACACAACCCAATAGCATTCTATCAAGCAAAATAAAGTTCTTAATGGAACATTTGGGTCTCAGACTGGTAACTCGAATAAGGGACCACAGAATCACAGAATGTTAGGGATTGGAAGGGACCTCAAAAGATCATCTAGTCCAATCCCCCCGCCAGAGCAGGAACACCTAGATCAGATCACACAGGAACTCATCCAGGCGGGCTTTGAATGTCTCCAGAGAAGGAGACTCCACACCCTCTCTGGGCAGCCTGTTCCAGGGCTCTGTCACCCTCCCTGAAAGAAGTTTTTTCTCATATTCAAGTGGAACCTCCTATGTTCCAGCTTGAACCCATTGCCCCTTGTCCTATCACTGGATGTCCCAGAGAAGAGCCTGGCTCCATCCTCCTGACACTCCCCCTTCACATATTTATAAACATTGATTAGGTCACCCCTCAGTCTCCTCTTTTCCAGACTAAAGAGACCCAGCTCCCTCAGCCTTTCCTCATCAGGGAGATGCTCCATTCCCTTAATCATCTTCGCGGCTCTGCGCTGGACTCTCTCCAGCAGTTCCCTGTCCCTCTTGAACTGAGGGGCCCAGACCTGGACACAATATTCCAGATGAGGCCTCACCAGGGCAGAGTAGAGGGGGGAGGAGAACCTCCCTTGACCTACTGACCACCCCCCTTCTGATACACCCCAGGATGCCATTGGCCTTCTTGGCCACGAGGGCACAGTGCTGGCTCATGGTCATCCTGCTGTCCACCAGGACCCCCAGGTCCCTCTCCCCTACACTACACTCCAACAGGTCAGTACCCAACTTATACTGGAACCTGGTGTTGTTCTTGCCCAGATGCAAGACTCTACACTTGCTCTTGTTAAATTGCATTAATTTTTTCCCCGCCCAAATCTCCAGCCTGTCTAGGTCTCGCTGGATGGAAGCACAGCCTTCTGGCATGTCAGCAACTCCTCCCAGATTCGTATCATCAGCAAACTTGCTGAGGGTGCACTCCATTCCCTCATCCAAGTCGCTGATGAATATATTGAACAGCACTGGTCCCAATACCGAACCCTGGGGGACTCCACTAGATACAGGCCTCCAGCTAGACTCCATCCCATTCACCACAACTCTCTGGCTTCTTTTCTCCAGCCAGTTCACAATCCATCTCACTACCCGATCATCCAGATCACACTTCCTCAGTTTAGCCGCAAGGATACTGTGGGAGCCGGTGTCGAATGCTTTTCTGAAATCGAGATAGACCACATCTACTGCTTTACCATCATCTACCCACCTGGTAATGTCCTCATAAAAGGCTATCAGGTTGGTCAAGCATGCCTTCCCCTTGGTGAAGCCATGTTGACTGCCTCTAATGACCTTCTTATCCCTGATATGCCTAGAGAGAGCATGAAGAATAAGTTGTTCCATCACCTTTCCAGGGATGGAGGTGAGGCTGACCGGTCTATAGTTACCCGGGTCCTCCTTCTTGCCCTTTTTGAAGACTGGTGTGACATTTGCTTTTCTCCAGTCTTCAGGCACCTCCCCTGTTTCCCACGACTTGCCAAAGATGATGGAGAGTGGTCTAGCAATGACTTCCGCCATCTCCCTCAGCACCCGCGGGTGCATCCCATCAGGACCAGTTAAAACCAAAATTATTTTTTGTCTTATACTGCCATTACCAGGAGTTTCCCTGGAACCTAATAACAGCTCCAGTCAGTGACTGAGTACAGTGTGTGCAAGCACCTGCCCTGGACCAGAACTCAAAAAAAAAAAATGAAGAATGAGACCGAGCAGTTCAGTTATTGCACATACAGTCTGCAATTGAGAACAGCTGCATGATCAAGTCAGGGAGCCTCAGGTGTACAAGTATTTTATTCCTGCATTTCTGACTAGAATAACCTAAGCACTGACATCATTTAGCCCCCTCAAAATGGGGCAAAACGTTCTAGTGGGGGCAACTTCAAACCATGACAGCCAGAGTGAGGGGAATTTTTGATTGTGCAGTAACTGAGACAGCATTTTCAGAACTGCTGTTTCAGATACATGCATCTAAATTCTGCACCTATGTTTGAATCCTTTTCCTCTCAGAGCCCATAAACAGAACCAAAGCCTGTTTCAATTACACTAGATTACATCATATTTTAGTGCTTCTATACTTTACTTTTCTGCAGTGGAAATACAGAGACCATGTAGGCGTTATAAAACTAGTAAAATACATATGTAGCTCTTGTTAAAAGTGGTTCTGGTTTAGCTTTCATAATATGCTGAAGGTACTATTGACATTTTACCTTTGGTAAAGGCTACGTAAGCTCCTTCTCCGAATCCCATTGATCCATCCGATATCCAAAGCTCCTTTTTGGACAGCAGGAACATTTGAGTATTTAGGCTGAACTCTGCTGCTACTGCGTCACTGACCTGTGGGAAAAAGCAAAATTAAATTATCAAAATGATCAAAAAAAGGCCTCGGTTGTAGCTTTACAATGATCATTGTATACCACTGTCATAGCAGTGATGTGCTGATCAAACCTTTCTGCAGTACACAGCATTTATAAAAATCCCTCCTACATACATACATACATAAACCTTCTGTTGTTCTTCTCATCAATTGTGTGTTTTAACGGGTCGTGTAGCGCTTTATTTCAACAGTGCTGAGTAGAACAGCAAAAGCCATTTCCTCAGATAGAGGATGGCAATCTATCTTTACTGTGACACTTGCAAAAGTCACTGGGAGAACAGGGCTGTGGTCAAGAGGCCAATAAAACCAGACTGGGACCAGAATGTAGCACATCACCAGCTCATTTCCCCTACTCTGAAAAACAATCTGCATATTCAAACCAAGGAGCACACAATGGGAAACCTCCCCTGCCCCTGCTCACTCTCAGTCCCCACCTCTCTGCCTTCCCCACGGCAAACACTTTGTGGCTGCAGGACCCCAGCACAGCCCAGCACATGTGGATGGAGCAAGCTGGCACCAGGCCCCCGGTCTGTGCCCACCCCGTGAATCCAGCACTCCAGAGGATTGCGAGACCTGCTGCACATCATGCCAGGGAGATGTAGAGGGGGAGAGAAGGCAAACGGCTCTCCAACACAGAAGTAAGGTCAAGAACTAAACTGTCTCATGTCACCATTTAATCCTGGTGGCCACAATAAAACCATCATCTAGGGATAACAGTCATAAGGGTTTGATTACATAGACAGAAGTGCAAAATTAACTTAATATGCAAATGTCATCACAACTCCAGTTATTTCCTTCCTCAGCAAATCATTTTCCTTTTCCTGTGTAGCATTCATCTCCTGCCTTATAAAGTGGCAGCATAAAGACTAGTGCTGAAGCACCACCTCTAAATTAAAATAACATTTCAATTCAACACCAATTGTTTTGAGCAAAGAAGACTGAGACATTCAGTTAATCTGCATGTAATACAGTTGTCTCCACACTCGCCTCACATGCCCTGCAGCTGGGTAATGAGGCAGAATGCTAAAGAGGCAGCTCTAATGGTCAAAAGGGCAGAACAGCTCTGTCTGACTCTCAAGTATTTCCCACTGCTTGAGAAAAAGAACCTGTGGGATACAGTTCTATTACATTGATTCTCAGCTTTAAAATCAACCTCAGGACAAGTTACTTTTAAAAACAATCTTAATTGGAACTAAAATTCCTTGCCCCTTCAACCCCTGCCTTCCTGAAAAAAAACAGCCAAGTACTTGGGAAGAGGCTGGACCATGAGGTAAATAAATGGAAAAATAAGACTGTAATTACTGGGAAAAAATAATTTAGATTTAGATTTTATCTCACCTGAGAAGATGAGAGCTAGAGCAGTCTATGAGCACTGTAAAACTCCTTCTGAAGCCATCTGAATATGCCATGATTTTCTCTTTTGCTGACTGGTACTGGGTGGCCTATGCTAGAACATTTCTTTCAGTTGTTACAGAACACCCGCCTTTCAGCCTAAATTTGCTTTTGGCTGCTTTTGCCCATCAGGCTTCATGGAAAAATGAAGTTCTCAGCAAAAGGGTGTACCTGATGTCCGTATCCAACACAATTGGGTCCCGCGGACTGCAGATGAGAGGAAGGGCATATTGCTGGCTGGGCGCAGCAGTGCAAGGGATGAACTTCACAGTCTAAGTACCTGAGTAATCTTTTACCTAGAAAAAGATGAAAATGAGAAATGAGCGTTTCTCCACAGTCCGCAAACAGCTCACAGTACCCCTGAGGTCAAGCTGAATTCCCAAAAGCATCCTAAACACTCACAAACTTGGACATTGCTGTTTATGATCTCAGCAAGAGCTGAGTAGTTGGGCTGGGCACCTCTTGCAGGAACAGGACACTTTTACACAAGCCTGTTCTGCCCTATTAGAGGCTTTGGGGCCACAGGAGTTCCCAGTGACTCACTGCCCTGCTCAGTGAATGGTGCCTGCTAGCGCTAGTCGGGGAAGCAGGGGTTCAGGCCTCCAGCAGCAAGCTCTAGGGACACCAGACACTGCTGGCTGTTCAGTATGTAATGAAATACATGGCTGCATCCAAGTGAGTTGGTGCTTACTGATTCTATAGTGCTGACAACTGCATGGAAAGCATATTAAAAAAGACATTCCCTTTGCTTCCCTAAATGCAGGTCTGAATGCACACTCACAGCAGAGATAAAACTCCGCTGCTGCACAGGCTGGTGGAAGGTCGGCTTGCTTCGTAACAGGCTGAGTGTAAACGTGAGGCCAGACTGGTCAGCAGACATCGCCACTGATGCCAGAGATGTTCCTGAAAGAATAAAAGGTAAATTATAATCCTCATAATTAATACTGATGCCTAGCATGGTACAAAATCAGCACACAAAAGCAAAAAAAGCAAGAGAATGAAAATAAGTTAACTTACATCCCAGAAAAGGAAGTGCCTCGGCTACTTACTACCCTTCTACACTGAGACAAGACCTCCACTGTGACACATTTCTCCTCTGACAGGTAGACAGCACTACAGACACTCTGGCTAGCACAGGCGGACAGGCTGGATATGCATCTGGGTGGGACATCACTAGCTGGCCCTGGAACCGAATCTGTGTTCGCAAGTTCACCACTAGCTGCCCTTCATCATTGATCCGCATACACGTGGGATAGAGGGAGCCTAGTGAGGAAAAACCAAATGACTCTACTACCAACATTTCCTGAGTGCATTTTTAAAGAAGGCTCTTCGTATATTTTCTGCATCTGGAGATGACAAACATTTTACCTAAACCCTGGTGCTCTTCACAGATCCTGTCATATGAGTTGCTTTGAGACAGATCTCCAAACCCATCAACTTTAGAAGAAATGCACTCATTTACACCTGCTAATGGTTCAATCCATTAAGTCAGATTTTTTTCTCCCTTTTGCTGATATAAGACCAGATTCCCCTGAAGTGTACCCACATATGCTGATGTAACAGAGAGCAGACAAGAGAAAGAAAGGGTCAGGGACTTTCTGTTGCATAGACACCAAGGCTGCTCGCTCCAGGAGGGTCCCTCTTACAGGCACTTCCCCTGCACAGAGCTTCTGTTGCCCTGTAACTGTGTACCCATTCAGCACTGGACTCTCTCTCCATAAGAGCATCTGCTTTTGGGTTGGTTTGTACACTAATTTCTCTCATTTTTTATAGACTAAAAGATGAAGGCAGTTGAGGGGAGATTCAAAACATCTAGTTTAGTAACACACTGTATTATAAAGCAAACATCATTGTCCTTTGGGTGGGTGTTTTAATTGAGGCAGCCAGCATGCCGTTACTGCTTTTGAGTTTCTCATGGCTAAAACCCATCAAATTATTGATCGCATCTCCCCTCATCTGAACATTGACTAGGATGGAGTTCAGAAATGACAGCATCTGAAACAGCTCACCTTGGAGCTCTGATTCAGGAGGGTTGCCTATCCCATCTTCCCACAGGATAGCCGTGTCGTACACAAAGGGGAGTCTCAGCTTGGATTGCAAATCAAAATGTTGCCAGCCACCGGTGGCAGCAGGGGAGTGGAAGAAGTACGAGACACAGAGAGGCACCCGTAGAGCTACATATGACTGCACCAGATTTAAGACCTGAAAAACATCGAGGTACCAGGTTACTGCACACAACCTGAAAATAATTACTTTCAATATTTGCATTCTCATGAACTGCATGAAAAAAAAACCCCAAAAGCTGCACAGAAACATTTCTTATCTGTTACTGACTGACATCACTATTATTTCAGATCCTGCAAATCACCTCACTTGGTACTGTCCCCAAATCTTCACCAGTTTGACATAACAGGGTTTGCACCTCTCCAAAATAAGGACCATGTAAGGATTTGTTTTACTTTGGAATTAAAAAAAAAAGAAGTCTTCAAAACAACGTCTACAGAGACTGAAGTTGGCCAAAATTAAAGTTTCAGATCAGAACCCCCGGATTCCTTAGGCATTAAGAAAAAACCCACAAATTTAGACATTATGTGAGTAACACCCCGAAACACTGCAATCTAAAACCATGGTCTGAGTTACGGAGGTTTCTCTCTACCAAGCCACCAACAAGCAACCAGAATGTGTGGCCAAGCAGATAATTAGTAAATAAAACTTCTTTGGTCACTGAGTATCAGTTGAAAAGGTAACAGTTGAGTGCCTAGGGAATGGGAAAGCATCAAGCTGCTGAGCCAAGGCTAATTCAAGGTGGGGTCACAGCACAGAGGCTCTGCAGCCCCCTGGCATTTCCTCTAATGGAAGTGCAGTTGCTGCAATGCGCTTGTGCACTGGGTTATTTTCCAAGTAAATGCAATGTGCTGTCAAAGACACCATGCAAGGGAGCCACTGTGCCCCTGCTCTGTGATCGATGTTGATGCAATTCATACCAAAGACCAGGAATAATGGCCTGTTTTACTCAGGAAAATTATGTGGAAAAATCATATTTTGGATAAATTTTTTGTTTGTTCCTTATCAACCAAGCTTCTATTTACAAAATCTCACCTATTTGACAGCTCTGCCTAAAGCATGAACCCTGTAAACCTAAATTAGAGCTTCTAACTAGAAAAGAGGTTTGAGGTTTTTTGTAAAAAAAACTTTTTTTCTGTACCCTTGGAACATAATTCCAAGGTCAATAACATACTTTACACATACAATTTACTTCTATAAGGCAAAAGAATTGTAGCTGCTTCTTTGAATATGCTGCTACATGGGCTTTGAGTGATAGCACAAGTACATACACAGTTTGGAAAAATGCTTTGAGTCAAAAAAGCAGAGTTTCTAAAATCCCGACTGGGATCAACACCAATGCAGTAAGCTGTGCTCAGTTACTGGGAAGATAAATGATGGCAGTGCACAGAAATATAGCGCATAGGAACAAATCTGTACTTCACAAAGCATTTGTGTTAAGGGAACATGTATCAAACTGCCTGCATAGTGACCAAATCCTTCATCATGCCATCCTTAGTAACGCTTCTGTTGGACTCCTGCTTCCAAAGCCTCTGCTGAGATGAAGGCGCTTCAGTGCCACTTACCTGCCCGTCTGTGCCAATGGAGCCACTACAGTCTGTCAGCAGCTCAGACATATCATAGTAACTGTTGAGCTCCCACAGGCAAGCCTCAAGGTTGAGGTTCTGATAGAAATGCAAGGTTTTGGTGGATCGGAGAGCACTGCTGTACTGATAAGGTGACGTTTCTCCAATCGCTCTGGCATTCTTCATTTCCTCTGTAATAAACCCGTGTTTGGTCCGGACCTCATTATAGTCCAGTAGGTTAGAGCATTTGTGGTGTCCCACACGAGTGCCATCCAGGTTAAGTGTTAGCTCAAAGGTGGATAAGGGATGCGTAGAGATAACTGGCAGCATTCCTAAAACACAAATGTCATGGGACTCATTAACATCCTGAATGTAAAAGAGCAAACAAAGTATTCATTATTTGTTTGTGAATATATTTTTAGAGCTAGAGTTGGAAACATAGAAGCTAAGGATGCACAATGTTTCATCCACACATTAAACTTGCAATTGGCAAGTTGTTCATTAAACACGGATTGCACATGGTTCTGCCACAGTGCTGCCAACAACTGTGCAGAGAAACCTGTGGGAGAGGAAAAGTCCACAGCAGCATGCGTTAATTAAGGGGTTACTCTCACCACTTGATACTTACCATCCATATGGGGCATTGTGACTGTCAGTTGGATCAGATTGGGATGGTCAGGATCATCACATAGCGAATTTTAGCTGAGAAAGGTTCTGCTCCTACTGTTCCTGGGATGCGAGGTTGGCACAGAGCTGAGCAAAGGGGAAAGACAGGTTGTGAGACGTCTGCTAAACTGTGTTGTACTGGTGTTGAGCAGCTTGGAGATGTCTCTCCATAGAGCTAGGTCAGAAAAATGCTAAAATGTCAACAACAGGCTAGTTAGGGAGTTCCTCACAGCTCTGCCCATGCTGCCTGCCCTAACACCTAGGGCCAAGAGGCCTTTTTCCAGAGAGGCAGGCACAGCAGTATGGAAATCCTTTCATACCCAGCAGCAGCTGAGGAACCTGACCTCTTCCTGATAAGGATTTGTTCTTCCTCTCTAGAAACAGGGAGACAGCAACTTCACATCAGCATGTACCTTGGCAGCCATCACTTCCTGAGGTGAAGGACAGGGTGGTTCACAACCACACTCGAGCTCTTGCGACAAAAAAACAGGCTGCCTGAGGGCAGCCAACACCTTGCAGACAACAGCTACCTAAAATACATCAGGGCACTTTGTGCTCCCTTACACTGCAGAAGTATTTCAGGTTCTTTCTTTTTCTGTGTATGACTGATGCGAAGATAATTTCTGATTAAATTACAAAAAGATCTGGCACTTTAGGAGCATAGCAGTAAATCCACAAATGAGCTATGGTCCATAATGGCCACTTTAGATCTCTAAATCTAACACTTAGGTGCCTCAAGGAACCTTGAAAACTTCCCAGGTTACTGCTCAAGTTCCTAATGATGGAAAGTCCAAAGGAAGCTGCTTTTCAGCCACTAATCATGAACACAACTGCCTAAAACCTTGATGGATTTCAGTCCAGATTACGTGCCCCAAAGCTTCCCTTCCTTCACAGAATCACAGAAT
>WKFP01013898.1:44195-105534 GCA_011057875.1 Pterocles orientalis
TCCTTTTGCACTTGAGTTTGCCCAGCAGGTCCCTGTTTAACCATGCAGGTCTCCTGGCACCCTTTCTCGACTTCCTACCTGTTGGGATGCACCGATCTTGAGCTTGGAAGAAGCACTCTTTGAACGTTAACCAACTATCTTGGGCACCTTTACCTTCAAGTACCCTATCCCATGGGATTTCCCCTAGCATTTGCTTGAAAAGGACAAAGTTGGCCCTACTGAAGTCCAGTGTTGCTATTCTACTCTGTATTCTATTACGGCCACATGAGATCCTGAACTCCACCACCTCATGGTCACTGCAACCAAGGCTGCCCTCAACCTTCACCGCTTCAACCAGACCCTCCTTATTCGTGAGAATAAGATCTAGCATCGCTCCTCTCCTAGTCGGCTCATCCACTATTTGCATCAGGAAGTTATCATCAATGCACTGGAGCTTGTAATCTTAACAAAAAATACTGCCTCTATCCACAAGCCTTGTCTTGATGACAGGCCACTGCTACAGCAACAGGATCATTACTAATATCCTGGTAACACAAAACTGTTTCAGTTCTTCCCACATAGTTCGTGAAGGACACCGTGCAGCAGAGGAGATGTAGCAGAAGGACTGAACTGCACAAAACAGAGAGCTCGGGAAGCACAGCATGATCCACTTGCATAGTCACTGAGCTAGTGCTTCTCTCACCCAGTGAGTATTTAATTGTAGAGGGTAAACGAAAACATTTCAGTCCAAAGAGACAGAGAAGAGTCACTCTCTAGCACACAATATTTTGGCCCTGGGAATCCCAAAATCTGGTAAAGCCAGGCTCCTGCTTTAATTTGGGCAGAATAGGATTGTAAAGTAGCTCCCAAGTAAGTGTTCTAGTCACTAACTGATTGCACAAAACCATGAATTTCCTCATCTGAATTTCTGAGAAAAAGCAACAGATTAGATATACACATTTAGGTACAGACCACAGTTAAAAACACTGAGGGATGTGGGCTAAACTGAGAATTAGGCTGTGCCCTTGCCTTCTGAGGCATAGCCCAAGTTCTCAGCAGAATTATGCATTCAGTGCTGCACTATCTGAATTTCCACGAGGATTTCATGCCTCCACCCTTTTCCAGCACCTGTATTTTAACTGTAGTTTGCAGGTCTTCAGACAATATCAGATTCAATAAACCTACAATCTGCTCTTAGTGTCAGTTGCTGTGGTGTTTAAGCTAAAATCACGTGGAAATAGAGGTGTATTTGAAACATGTATACTGAGAAAAGCAAAGGACCCAGGACTGGGGACATCAAATTCTGGTTTAGTCACTAATCAAATTAGGTGTAAAAAAATTTTAAAAATCATTATGACCATACACCCACCATTCATTTACATATGACCTATGATGGGCACAAACTCCTTTCTGAATGTCCAATCTAGATGCACCTAGTCTCCCAAAAATAGTAGGGGTTATAAAAATCATTTAATGGGCTACTAAAAAAAAAATACAAGTCCAGCCCTCAAGGAAGAAGACTCAATTATTATAGTGGGTTAACCACTTGTCTCTGAAACACAATCCATTCTTATTACAGAGCCCAAAGATAACCTCAGTACCCTTAAATTCCACCAAGGCAATATATTTTGAAATCCTACATAAAGTCTTTAAAAGCTGATACACTAAGTCAGAAAAAAAAAAAAAAGAAGCAGCCAGAATTACTTTTCTGGGGCTTACAAATTAAAAATGAAAAGCAGTTCTAAAAGTGGAAATCATTCATGTATTTATACTTTTCTTTCCCTTTTAGGATGGTCAGTACAGAAATAATTACCTCAATTACCCTACATTTAACTAAGAAAGCAGAACAGCATCTGAGTTACCTAGTAGTCTTTGGTAAAAACAGTGGTTTCAATCATGAAATGCAGTAAGCTATTAATTTAAAACAATTTCCTGGAAAGCTGGCTAATGTTATTTTCTTTTTTTTTTAAAGCTGTAGTCCTGAAACCTGTTCTACCTGTGATGCCACTTAAACACACAAGCAAAGAGTTTATGTGGATTTCCGCTGCTTAAAAAATCACAAGCTGTTTGCACCCATTTCTTCAAAGCTGTTTACCGGACAACCAGACCCTTTGTTCAGCTAGACACAGACAGCGTGCTCCCAGGTACCATGTTACAGGAAAATGATACACAACTCAGAGCTTACTGGTTTAGAATCAAGGGTCTGCTACAAAAACCTGCCTTGTTCTCTGGCTTGGAGAGACCCTAGATCAAAGGATACACACTATGTCTTGACTGCTAACTTGCTTGTTTCTTTTTATTTATTTATTTATTCTTGAACTAACACTTTCCTTTATTTAACTGTTACTATGATGCTATGAGAATGTGGAGTAATAATTAGTTTCAGAGCTATTTAAGTTTTGAACTTTTTCAGGTACGAAGTGATATGAAACTGGTGACTCTGAAGATCTTGAGCCTAATAATGAGTTATTTCTGGCTTTTATGTGTATGTAACATTACTCTGCAAGGGGCTATG
Source organism: Pterocles orientalis (assembly GCA_011057875.1). Lineage (NCBI taxonomy): Eukaryota > Metazoa > Chordata > Aves > Pterocliformes > Pteroclidae > Pterocles > Pterocles orientalis. The sequence goes on from WKFP01013898.1 coordinate 46,690, forward strand.
GATCTTCACTTGAGGCAGTTTGTGGAAGGCCTCTCCTTATGACATGGACAACAAAATTTTAGGACTATATACTTTATAAAGTCTGTTTTCTCTTGAAGGAATCCCTGGACATACGCATCTCAAACCATATTTCAAGCTTTGATCAATGTCTTCATCCATATAACGCACAAACCATAACACACGTGAGCAGAGATGGAACAAATCTGAATCCCTCAGATGCTAAATTGGTGTAAATTTCTACAGCTGTCATCTGAGAGATGAAAATAAGCCCATGTACAGAATTAATACTGAAAATTTTCATGAATTTCACTGAAAAAAGTCACTGTAGTGTGGGCTTTATTTTCCAGTATAAAGCTGTTATATGGAACCATTTATTTACGAATGCCACAAGACAGGGCCCTTCAGAGAGGGAGCCCTAAGTGCAATATATGTAAGAAACCTCAAACTCTCAAACAGTAAAACCAAGAAACTGCTTTCTCCTCCATCCTCACAAACAAAGCACTGTGGATACCAGTGATCTCACAAGTTCGATGAAGCTCTCATGAGACATCTCAACAGAACAGCCAGCAAGACAAAATAATTTCCATTCGTGCCTGTGCTCTGATACCAGACTTTCAAAATTGGAATAGTGACAAAAAGAATTTAATAATGTTTGCATGCCTGGTATTTATCTCATCTTATGGCTACATAATCTTTACTAACAGAATGTTTTTCTGAAATATTTTATGTATTTTGTGAACCGCTCTGTATAAATATTTAAACAGCAGTAATTCCACTAACAGAAACTCTGTCAACATACCTGACTGCTTTCCTTGATGACACTTTAAGTGGCTTTCTTTCTTGCTACAAAGTTTAACACAAGTAAAAACATTTCAGATCACTTAAGATAATTAATTCTTCAACTTCCACTGACATGTGGCAGCACCTAAATGATTGACATTAAAGTTGTGGGCATTTACAGCTAGCTGTCTTCAACCTAAGAAACTCAAGCCTTTTATCTTCAAAATTTCTTTTTTAAAATTGCTGACAAGAAACATACTTTTTACTTAAAATCTTACTAATATTAAGTAATACCAATACTAATAATCAAGCATTTGTATTTGATCATTATGACACGCGGAATGCTGTAAGCACGTTCTTTGTTAACTTTAGCCTCAGAGGAATGACATCAGTGATAACTTTGGCCCATTCATGCTCCATTTGGGAGAACAACATTTTTCCCCTCATCCATTTGGCTGTACCTGTTTTGACTAGCTGACTTCTGCAGGACATACAAAAGGGTAGAAATAAACAGTAACTAATAGAAATATTCTCCTGGATCTTCAGCTTGTTTCTTTTCTTCATATAACAGACTAAAAATTACTTCTTCATCACAGCACACAGAAATCAGCCCCCTAATTCTCATTACTTTAGAAGTTAATCACAAAAGCTCCAAAGAATCAGCTCAGTATAGCTTAAATACCAAACGTGACCACTATCGTATATCACAGATTTGTCTAATCACAGTACAAAACTCTTGCCTTATTTAGCACAGGATTGGATTAGCAAGAAAGATTTATACAGGGACTAAAAGAAAAAACAGAAGTATGACAATAAAGTACATGGCTTTTCTTCTGCTTCTGTCTAATAGTATCACTCTTTGAATTGAATTCTGTCTCTCCAACTTTATAATAAAAAAGGAAGACCTGCATTTCTACCTTAAAACTGTATTAAATTTTGACATCCTGGGAATTAATGTGCATGCCAAATCAGCCTCTATTAGCTATTTCTACTCTTAACTTTATCTGACAGTATACAAATTTTTTTTGTCTATAATATTGTCACAAAACTAATCCTATACCTCTGTAAACTACTGGAATCACAGACTCTGCAGCAGTAACAGTAAATCTAATCCTCCCAGATCTACTTCAGAGTAATAAAACAGCCATCTAGTCCTATGCAAGTAAAGAAAATAAAATCTAATCCTCAACTCCCACTGCATTAACAAAACAGTACAAGCCGAAGTGCATGATACACGTTTACACTGTATCTTAAACATAGCTCATGTCTGTTCTGCCAGTTTTTCTACTAAGTGAATCCTGGACCCATGTTTTCAGCTCTTTGGTAAACAGAAACACAATGGAAGAAATTATTTAATCAGTAAAAGTTCCAAAGAAGCAAGTCCCAGCAAAACAAAACTGGTTCTTTGTACTCACCATCATCTGTGTCAGCCAAGATTGTAACTCTAGTGCTTGGGAATTCAGTGCCAATTTGGGCACCCACTGGCATGCTCAGAGAAATACTGAAGGTCTCATCTTCTTTATAGAGAGAGTCATCAATAATGACGATACGACAGAATTTCTCAGTCTCGTCCTTATTACAATGAACAATGCTGTTAAGATCTTCAGGAAGTGAGATGTAGTCAGAGTAAGACAAGACAGTGGATGGTACTGTCCCGGTAGCAGAACCTATGAGGAGAGAGGGTAAAAAAGGAATTAAAGGAACTCTGGACTTTAAAGAAGCTGATGAACAACAGCCCTTTAAATGAAACAAAAACAGAAAAAGTGTTTTATGCTGGACCTGACTAATAGATGTGCTTTGCTAACAAGTTAAACACAAGAAATTCTTCCTATTTATAGTTAGAACTTCTCCAGTAGTGAAGTAGCTCTCATTATCACCCAGCATCCCCATGAAGCCATTCCTGCTCCCAGTTCACTATTATCTCCAGTTATCTTGACTCAACGTTTTTGTGGTTCTGCACTTCAAGCAGGTGAGAGAAACAAGTCAACTAATTAAAAAAAACCAACACACCACAAAAACCCCAACCCTCTCAAAAATATGCTTTGATGTAAGTTATGTAGAGCACAGCCCCACCAGCAGTTGAACAGTCACAATAAAAAGCAATTTTGAATTTCACATGTACCTCATTGTCCAATTCTTAGAAGGTGGGGAAAATAAAACAAATCCCTCTGTCTCACTTCTGCTGTGTTTATTTGTGCTTACATGCAATATGAACCTAAGAACTGCTGTAGATTTGCATTACTGGCATCCTTGTAGCCAGCTGGGATGTTTCTAACCGAACGGGTGGACTGGTAGATGGGTGAAAACTGGCTAGATCACCAGGATCAATCAGGGTGCTGGTTAGCAATTCATACTCCACCTGAAGGCCAGTTACAAGTGGCGTGCCTCAGTGGCCTGCCCTGGATCTGCAGGGATTTTCAGGGGACAAAGGCCTGAGCAACCCTGTCCCACCTCACAGCTGCCTCTGCTTTGAGAAGCAGATCTAACTGGAGACTGCTCAAAGTCCCTTCTAAACCACATAATCCCAAGTACTTTAGGTGGCCTGATTTTTGTAGGTCACAAGTACACACAACATGCATTGATTACCTTCCTTTACCATGGACAGGGGTTAGTAATGTGTCAGACACCTATCAAGCAGGCTGAGGAAGATTAAATGAAAGACAGTGTCATGTTTACCATGCTTATTGTGGGTAAGACTTTGAGAAAAATTATTTTGCTAGAGCATGTTTATGAAAAACATGGATCACGACAACAACTACAGCAATTGTGGATTTGGGTAGATGGCTAGCACTGTTAAGGCCAGACAGGTTGACAGCCTTAAGTAACTTGGTAAGATTTTCTGTGCCTCAACACACAAAAAAAGAGGGGAAAATGCTGTTAAGCCCTTGTAAGTCACTGATGAAGGAACAAATGACTTCTGAATACCTGACACACTGAAGATTCCGCCAGCCAAGCAGGCTGACTCTTATGGGTAAGGGTAAAACAGAAACAAAAGACGTTAAAGGGATTTTCTGAACTAGAAGAAAGTCACAGAACTGAGGATGATCCTCCATTTTTCCTTCCCATGAAGTGTACCAAATGTTGGTATCTCAAGCTATGACTAGAGGTGATAGAAGACTTCTATAGGTAAACCAGGTTTTTTTCCAATCAAAACTTTCATATTTCACAGTTTAGTATAAATGTTAACCTCTATCTTAAGCCTAGTTTCATTTATAAATGTCCATTACCTTATCTTTATTAAATCTATTTTTGGATGCACATTTTAATTGGAAGAATACTTTTTTTTCCCCCTTTAAACAATCACTGCAGGGACAGGTATTTCCTCTTCAGCAGGAATAACACTGTGTCTCTTCCAAAAAACGTATACATATATATACACTCACAGATATACGTATGTGTACATACACACCTACACATATATATATGTGCACGTGCACACATACACACATATTCGTACATTTGGTGCTTTAAAACACTCTTTAAACAGAGAACTAGACAGATATAAATTGCCTGCAAAAATCACTTGTACCAGCTACTGAAGCTACTGACAATACTTGCTAGCTAACAACAACTGCATTTTCTATCTTACCTAACTGTGAATATTCTGCTGAATAATCTGTTACCTAGCTAGATAACGTACCTTAGTGTGTAGAACAAATGACCACCAGTTCTTGACTGACATCTCCAGATCTTCTAACAGGCATCAGCAGTTCACCTCTATCTTCTTCTACTCTATATTCCAGCTGAGGAATATACACTGTAGATACTGAAGAAAAATACAAAGAGAGAATGGGGAGACCAGGGCTGAACACCTGTATGAAAGTACATACAGAGTATGAATTTAGCCATGGAAGACATTTAATACGAAATACAAATTCCTTGTTCAGCAAGGTGAAGCTTTAAGACAGGGCTAAACCACAACGTAGCAGACAGATGAGGTATACAGGTACTCGCAGGACCTGCAAGTGAACAATGCTGCACTTCATCCCAAATTCTCAGAGAATGAGAAGTGATACACACCAGCACCAGGATCCACGATTTCAACTGTTGCTATTGCCAGAATCTCAAGGGCAGCCATAACTGGATCAGACAGAAAAATCTTGAAGGTTTCAGATACTTCATGTTCATTGTCTGCAAGTATCCTCACTCGCCATGTAGCTGAAGCCTGTCCTGGATTGAACTGGACCTGCTTCTGAAGTTTTCCCTTGAAGTCTTTATCCTTTACTGCTGTATCATCTTTGGATCCAATACCTGCATAAAAATTCAGAGGAATTATTCGCCATGCATTTAAATATTTTAATAAAATTAAAACAAACCCAAAAAACAGTTTTAAAATGCTAATCTGGCAATTACTGACCTTCAGGAAAAAATAAAGATGGTTATATCACACTTTCTCTAATATTGTTGCATAGTTCATAAAAAAATAGGTAATTAGGGTAGGGTCCTGCTAACATTTGTGTGCATAAAGAATTTTGTTTGCATGAAAAATTCCACTGACTTCACCTGCTGGGCACTTAAAACCTAGTTAGTGAGGCAAGAGGTTATTTATCAAATATGACTGAACAGAACTGTTCAACAGGGAAAATTTTCCCATCTATATAGAAATTTGTGGAACAAGCTTTCCAGTGATGCCCTCAGAAAAGAGCCTGCTAAGAAATTTATTTATGTCAATTAAGGTGTTCAAGGCTTTGTTGAAGGTATAATTTAGTCATTCATGTAAAAAACCCCCCACAAACCAAAAAACCAATCCCACCACTCATCTCTTTCAAAGAGAAATTAGTCATTACATGTTTAATACTTCATGCTTACAGTTTCTGTTACTGCTCTGTCTGTACTTATACACATGTAGGATTTATGAAGTTCTTTATCATTTCTACCTGTACACTAAAGAAGCCCTAAAGACTTTTGCCATCTGCCCAAGTCTTGCTTCTGCAGATGCTCTCCTAGCCATGTGAGTGAACATTTGATGTGGAATTGCAGCTCAGTGTGGCAGAACAATGTTCTCAGGGTTTCTTTGGGTCCACTACACTACTCATGCTTGCTTCTTCTCTTCTATCTTCCTTTTTTCTTGTGTAACTCTAAACTGCACTACCTAGTCAGATATCCATCCTCTCTGTTCAGCCATTATCCAAGCAGAATCTTTTCACTGCACAGGCTTAAAAGACTGCACATTCTCCTCTTAACAAAAAACACAGAGGACAGTTGCATAGAGATTCTAGGGCTAGAGATGAATCTATTTTGTTCAAAGTAAAGCAACAGATGAGGATTTAACTCAAAGCAGGTTTTATTTATTATTCAGATCAGGTGGGTTCTGCTGCAGCATGAATTCATGAAGTGATGATAAACCATAAATGTTTTGAAAGAGCAAAAACAATAACCAGAAACCTGAACATGCTTTGACATGCAGGATACTACACCTCACATAAAGATTCATACAGCTTTCGCTACTTAATTCAGTACAAACACTCAATTATTTGATTTTTTTTTTTAAAGTGAGACTGTACCACAGGAGGACACTCAAGAAAAGCTTTTTTTAAATACAAAGAGTTGTTACACATTTTTAAGCCTGCATAGTTTTATAGCTAGGTTTTCTATTTATTTTAATCAAAGGTGCACACATACTGGCAGAATTAAACTGTGGATATAATGAAGATCTGTAACTCACCACGGGGTATTGAAATTCAATACTGCCTTTGGGTTTCAATCCAGCATTAATTCAAATATATGGGCAACTTTTTATTAAGATCCAACATCAGCAATTACGAGTCTCTTTAACTCCCCAGCTGAGAATGATTAATCGCTCTCAAGTCAATGGCCTACGTGTTTGTGAGAGAATCTGATGGCTAGCGAAGAGCTTGTGAAGGCTGTAGAGTATGAAATTACTCTTAAATTATTTGATTACTAAATCATTCCTAAATTCCCACAGTTTCTCTATTCTACAACTGCTTACATTTTAAATGCCTGATTTAATTAATACCCAGATAATAGTGCAATTTATTTGTGTTGCACAAAGCAAATATTGCCATGCACGGATTTAAATCATAAAACAACCCTACAACTTTAAGCCTTTTTTTCTTTTTGTTTGGTTTTAAATTGGGGAGAAAAAGACCTTTCTGCTCAGTGCTCCTTGAGTCGCTCCACTGGTGCAAAGATTTTTTTATGACTTCTATTTACTTTGCAGAGCTGTCACGAATGGGTACTTTGCTATCCCATGATAGCACACTTGTAACCCTAGTATACTCTACACCTGCTACCTCTGCTAGCAGACCACCCTTCAAGAATTTCTAGTAGCTTTTGGATTTTCTCATAGCTCAAAGGTCAGCATAATGCTGCCCTTGTAATGTAAGGAGATGTTACTAACTTCTCCACAACTTGGTTCTACAAGCAGAGACCAGCTACTTCAAGAATACTGACCAAACAAACTGAGTATCCCAATTTCTGTTTTGTTGTCTGGCAACTGACTTCAGGGAAAAGACACTGGGCAAGCAACAAAAGTTCCCTGTATTTATTTGTTCTTACATATACACATTCACTTAGATTTCTGGGTGGCAGCAGTGGAAAATGAAACACAGATCAACGTCCAAGCAATAAAAATCTATATCATTGTTATTCTAACTATTTGGTATTTATCATGTAGACAGAGGAACAAGCAACTATGGAACAGCTTCTTAACAGCTGCCTTTTCTGGTGCAAGAAGCTTCCAACATTAAAGAGCTACTTACTGACAAAAGAGGTTTTTCGCAGATATCCTCTGTGTCTGATGGTCACCTCCAGAAATTTGGAGTTCTCATTTACAACGTAGTTCTCCTTCTCCAGTGAAACCCAAGCCCAGTTCAGTCTAAATGGCTGCCTCTTTACCACATTCTCCCCTGTGTCACAGAAAAAGTATCCTGAATACTACATATAGTTCACAAAATACAACTAGAATTTGCTAATGTCACTGCTTAAGTGTATTTACATCAGCCCCAGGACAAAGCCAGCCTGCTTTTTCACCTGGAGACACGAGGGACAGAGATGCATCACAGAATCCACGATGGCCCACTCTCACAAAGCTTCTAGAGTTGACAGCACATGCCTTCCAAAAGGCTGGAGGCTAGTTAAGGGGCCACATCCTGCATCTTAGCACATCAGCTCCCTAACTGAGCTACCTATTAACTCTCAAAGATTACTTTGCAAAGATTATTTCTGCCAGGAGCAGGATTAAGCTGTGAAAATAACTCTTTGGGAGGCTTTAGATGGGTCACATTGTAGTCTTGCATTAGTGCCTCTTTTTAACAGTGCTACTGTGTGCCTGTCAACATCAAACATGAGCACAAGCTGAATTCAGCACCTCCGAGTAAATGCAGGTAGCATGTAGTATCACATGAGGAAGATACCATATCATGACATATATTGATTGATTGTGCAAAAATAATTGGGAATTGTAACTAAGCTTCTATTCTTTGCTTTCAGAAAAAATAATTTTCCTTATCTTTCCTGGTAGTTCTTTTTTTTACAGCCTTCATCCCTTGACAGACTCCAGTGGGTTTGTTTTTTGGGTTTTGTTTTTTGGTGGTTTTTTTTGGTGTGTGGTTTTTTGGGAGTTTTTTTTTTGTTTTTTTTCTCCTTCTTTCAAAAATAAGAACAAGCACAGGGTGCTCCAAATTAACAAAGGTTTACCAGCTTAGAAATGAAGGACTGTAAACAAAGCAAAACTCTGACTTAAGGTTAGATTAAAAACAAAACAAACAAAAAGCCCCACAACATGAAAAGTTTTTAATTCAACAATAAATTCATGATAAGCCAGCAAATTTACTAATAGTCAACAACTGCAGACAAAAGCTAGTTCTCATGTGTGAAATTACTGATGAACTGCTAAATAGATTTATACAGAGCTGAAACTCGGACGTGATGGGACCACCCGCACACTTGTTTCCCATCGCAAGTACCAACTTCTCTGATGTCTGTTTGCACTGCAAACCTCTCCTATGTACACACAAAACAAATACAGCCTCCTCTTCCATACATACAAAACACTTGTATGTGCAGGTCAATACACTATTATATACAGCTGTTTAGCAAAGACACAGTCATCATTCATCAGATATTCTACTTGTATTTTCTTCTGGAAATGTCTGTTCCTACTTGTCAGAGTGCGAAGGGTTTTGGGAAGGATCATCTACAATATAACTATCCCCAGAATACGTAGTCACAACAGAAAGTTGCTGAAAAACTTAAGTAAAACACCCCCTAACCTGTTATCCTCAGTGTGCAGTACATGCAAAAACCCATGCTGTTGGGAAGCACTTGTGGGGGGAAGCGTATTGCATACGTTCAACTATAGCACCAGCAAACTCGGCATAGGGGGTATCACAGGATCTGATGAGTGACTGCTGAAGCTGATGATACAAAGCAGCCGCCATGAATTGCTAGAAAATGTCTTTTGCTTTCATCGTCACTAGGAAAGATCAGAGAGCAAGAGAGCTAAAGATACGCATCACTTTTCTGTGGTTTATATACTATACCCAACCGAACACAATACCTGGCTTTTTGACAACTCCTGCTTCAAACAAAAAGATCCACAAACCAGACCCCAAACACTCTGTAGGCTCAAAGTACACTCATGTAATTTCCTATTACTGGGAATACCACAGAGCACAGCACCCTAGAAGACTGGAACACCCTTTGACCCTGTCCTTTAATATGCCAATAGCAAAATACCCATTCATACTCCCAGACAATTTTTTCCCCTTTCCAAACAGGCATCCCATTTGGGAGGTGCGCTTCCAGCAGCACGTTCCCAACCTTAGGCCGCTTAAGTTCAGTGAAAATCAGGACAGCTGAGGAACTTATACTAAGCACAACACTAATGTAAGGTTCAACACTTGTTTATGGCCTCACAGCTTCTTCACACATTCCCAGTTTCAGAACTGGGAAAAGGCTAGAGCAGGAAGCGGTTAAATTTTTAAGGCAATATACCTTCTGTAGTTTTTAAGAGATAATAAAGTTTAGTCTAAGGGATCTATTCTTTGTGTTGAGGATTTAGTACTTCTATTTTAATAATAACAAACAGGAGAATTTTATTCTGTAAAGTGTGTTCCAAATATGTACTTAAATATCTCTATTTTTAAACTAAAACACAAATACATTAGATTACCTGCACATGTGCCAGAAGCTGTAAAATCTTGCATTTTGCAATTTTTAGGAAGAATATATATGTAGGGACAATTGCCACAAAATTTAAGCATTTGCATTTTTCAGAGAAACAGATAACACTGAAAATGACAAGAAACCATACCTTACAAACAGGCCAGAATGTGATTAGATGGTTGCCAGTTCTACAGTTATGATAAACAGAGGTACTCCAACAAGGAATTATAATTAACAAGGTCCCTAACTGTTTCACTACACAGCTGACCAGCCTTTTCCTGCCCAAAGAAGGAAGCCTTCAAGGGACATCTCATACCATCAGCTTCATAAATCTAACAAAGTCAGAACTGTTTTTCTCTTGTCAAAGAAAATTTCATAAAAACCTCCCAAGTTTCATAAAAGAGAGCCCTCTATTTTCAGTGTTCTCCTAAAAATACTATCCTAGTTACTGCTTTTTTTGGTTTTATTACCCCTGAGCAAGCATTGATGTCACGCCAAGTATTATTAGATTTTAGGGAAAAAGAACAGATTCAATGGAGAGAGGTAAAAGCTGGCCATGTGCTTGGCACATGGGTCCTACGTACTATGAAACACGGATTTTCCTTCTGTGACCCCCACAGACACCATAACTATATATTCAGCAGTTCTAAATTAGTCAAGAATAGTACATTAATAACCCAGAAGGCAGGACACTTTCTTTGTGTTTGCTCTGGTGAAAAGTACATCTGACCACCATCTCAGACTTTGTTTTAGCTTGGGTGGTTGGCAGCGTTTCTATCAATTCCTTCAAGTGAAGTTATATTTCTTTACAACAGCTGCTCTGTGGACCCAAATGTATTTGCAGTTTACTTTGATTTGCTGGATAGCTAAAATTTACTTAAAGAGATCAGAAAGACAGAAAGCAGTTCTGGTTAATAAACAGTGAAGGAAATAAAAGTTATGAAAACTTGGAAAAGCACAGAAGAAACAAAGACCCAAACCCACCAGCTCAGAAAATTAAAGTAAATATACATATGTATTAAAGGAAAGTAGATCCAAATGCTGGAAAACTTTAAAAGGGAGGTGAGAGGGAGGAGAAATTATAAATTCATTTGCAACTTTAGCTAAAAAATTAAGGGGTGCCAAAGTCATAAATGGGCACTCATCCTCCCACCACCCAAGAATCTTCAGAAGTTCTTGGTCAAGGGATAGATAGCGGGTCAGGAAACATGGAGTTTGTCAGGAAAGAGACCATTTTCCCTTCTGTCTTTATTTTGAACAAAACTAATCTTGTACTATAGCTCAAGGAGCTATTTTTTTCAGAGAAGTTATTCCCTAAGAAAATAAAAAAACCCAAAATAAAACAGACAACAAAGCAAAACAACATTCTCTGTATCCCCAGTTATCTCATTCTCCCCTGCACTTACAGAGATCCACTTAGAAAGGGCTTTGGACAGGTTTTTTGTGTTGGGTGGGTTTTTGTTTTTATTAATGACAATATCAGGTTCCATTATAATGAGTGAATATTCTCAGTCCGGTATTTGTGATAAGTAAACATTCTGACTCAGAAGGAACAAGTGGCTGTTCCAGATCTGCTAAAACAGCTGCCATTAATCCCTGATCTTCCTTTATCTTCCTTCTTTGCTGGCATGCACAGAAGGTCTAACGTGCTACCCAGACAAGTAGCATGCAAGCACACTACTAGACTCAAGAAAACTTTTTTCCACAAGAGTATTTTCCAATAAATAAATAACTAGTCACCAATAACCTCAGAATGAAAATTCAGAAATAGACTTGCTAGTCCTAAAAATAATTTCATTTTTTTTACTCTAGAAATTGTTTCTACAGAGTTAAGACTGTAAGCACAAATTGGAAAACTAGAAGATTTGGAAAAGGACTAGTTCTTTGTCTTTACTTTTCATGTGATAAGTAGATTTTCGTTTCCTGAATCTCTCAATAGCTGAAATACCAGCATAGGCCATCTTCCTTGGCCTACTCTAAGCAGTTATTTCTATGTGAAAAAAGGAAAAATCTAGAGAAGCACCAAATCATTGGTGAAATGGTTTTCTAAAGAAATGCATCACTCTGATCTCCCAAATATCTTAAGTCTGATTATAACATCAAGTCCATTTTAAGGTCATGCCAGCATTTCAAAAAACCTTAGAGCTGATGTTGAAGAACAAATAAATAAAAACAAAGAGTAAGTTATGACATAACTTCTTTAAAACAAATATTTAAATGTAAAGTGCAGAATACATGTCAAAAGTGGCTGCTGAATAGCATCACACTTTAAGTGTATGCAAGGCAAAAATAGGAAAAAACTGCAGGTGTTGTAAAAGAGTGCTATCAAAAGTTGACAAAAAAAGTACACGTGATCATTTCAAGTGCACAAACCTAAACTAGTGGTGCTGTGCACAGGGAGGCCTTTTACATTACCTTTAAATCGGCATTTAATACGTCTTTAACAATTCATGCCTGATTTCAGTTAACATCAAGAAATTTTGAGACCTTAATGAATCTACACAAAACTGCTTATACTCAAGATTTTTTTTCCTGTTTGATGTGGTTGGACAGGAGGTTACAGGAACAGGCACACTGCTGTTAATGTTTCACTGGAGGCACTTTCATTATTGCAGCTTGGGGAAGGCTGGCATGCCCGGGTTGAATTACCTTGTCTTCTGATTTTAAACCTAACCCAATTATAAGGATTTTGTCTTTTCATTCTCCTGAATTCCAAGAGACGTGGAAGTTGACTAAGAGATTTGTAATTTGAGAATGATGAGCCCATGCCTACAGTGAAACATTAAGCCAGCCTCTGCAGCAGGAGATGAAAGTCATACAGCTTCTTCGCCTTTGTTTGCACACCCTTCCCCACTCCTGCTCCAGGACTGCAGGGTTTCACTGTATTGATAAAATGAAAACTACACACATTTTACAAAAAAAGAAGTTTTGTATCACAGGCTTGTCTAATTTTTGCCTGTTTTTCTAACAGTCTCTGATGTAGATAACTGCAGCCTAGCCATGACACGTTCTACTTAGAAACACTTCTCTTTCTAGAAGGAGATGGAAGATTTAAAAGTAGAGGGTTCAAGAAGGGGAGATGGGACAGGGACTGAAACAGAGCTACTGTAGAAGGATGTGTTCTACAAAGACACTCCTTACCACCATCCAAGGAATTTCCAGTTGTTTTCGATAGCAACTTTATATTATTACAAAGAAGCAACCAAATTTATTAGTCATCCACATAACATAGTCATACATACTCTGCTTGTTATGAATTCAGTCTAACTCCTACTCCTTATTTAATTTAAAAACAAATTAATCCTCTTAATGTAACCAGGCAGCTCAAACAACAATACACTACCCTGAAATCAGGTCTATGGTCCACAAAAGATTTATATAAGACAGATGGGAAATATGAGTTTACTAGCCATTATTTCACAAAAGTCTCTGTCTGGAAAGATTCGGAGAAAAAAAGTGGAAGTAGAGAGGAAAAATATAAAAGGAACATCAGAACAGTGGAGTTAAAACAAACAATCACTGGAACATGCCCCTAAGAGAAGCTAAGGGTGATCTCTTTAGTCATTTTTCCATTAATTTGAACAAACAGAAAAATGAACTTTTGGTTAAGCAGTTCTGTGCCAGAAAAAATCTTCATCAAAAAAAAGGAACTGCAAAACTTCCTTGTCACTTCTTTGCTCTAGCTGGTTCTTGGATTTTTATTAAGCAGAAGACTATTAAGGAAATACATTGTGTGCAATGAGATGAGTGTTCCTTGAAAAATGTTTGTAGGTAAAGCTAAAACTAAAGTCTCTGCTTTTCTGGACTGTGTTTGGCCTGAAAGACGTAACGGCAACTGTGGGAATCTGCTTTTCCACCACCATCCCTTTTTGTATTAATAACATTAAAATCTATATTCCAAGGAATCATATTCATTTCCATGTTTAGGTTAATTACAGAAACTGCCTGCCACTGCAGAAGAAACATCAGCCAATTCATTTAATTCATTAGAGAGTATAAATTGTGCAGCGTTCAATTTACAAGCAACCCATACACTAAAGACTATTTTAACAGAGAATTCTAACAAGAGTTTGACAATAACAAATACATTCAAGAATTCTGCAAACTATTTGAACTGATAAACCAGCAAAAATTCTGCAATAAATTTTTCATTAGAAATTTCCTTACCTATTCATCATCTTGCATAGACTTACGGTCTGCCTGGGTTTTGATCCTAATCCAGCCTAATCCATCTGATCTAATTTAGGATTCCTCACAGCATCAGATGTTTCGAACAGCTATCAATCCATTTGCAAGCTGTCAAGCCTGATTACCTACACAAATAATTTGCCCAATCTCTAAAATATCACGAGAACAACGTACAGAATATGATTTTTAACAATGACACTTTCATCATGAGAATGTAGGAGCCTTACAGACTCTACAACAAGCTTTTGAAAGGGCAGTATGATAAACATGCTTTATGGATAGTAGCACAGTTCAGCCAAGGGAAATTAATACAGGAAGTAACAAATCATAAATGAAAGCAGAAAGACTGATCACCAGGTTCCACAGACGCCTGTCTAAATTCTGGAGAGGTGCCAAGAGATACTACAGAAACACCACGCTTCATGCTTCAGAGGCCTTCCCTTTTACTCCCTGGTGAAATGCCTGCTCTGTCTTAAAGGTCCTTGCCCCATGGCTATTTTGCAGAGCCATAGCAAGAGCAGTGGATGATGACAGAAAGGTTTCTCAAACTGTCCAGCCACTTGACATTGGCTGAAGTTCCACAACAGGGTGATGACCTGGAGCCTCTCCAGGAACCTTACAGAAAGAAATCAGTATTTGTCTGACAAGGATCAGCACTGCAAGAAGGGATCACTGCCTCTGCCTCGCTTTTCTCTTGACTTCCTGCCCCTGTAACACTCTCAATTTCTTCACACGTGAAGGCTGCCTACCCATCCACCCTGTCCTTTGACAGCCTCAAAAGGGAGTGCCAGCTGGGTTGCCCGAAGAAGTGTGCTTGTTCTGTTTCAAGAGAATGACCATTTTTTATATAATTACATTTTGCAGACCATAAAGAGAAGCACTAGAACACCGTGTTATCACACTTGGCCTGGACATTCTCTAGGCAAGCCTATGCAAAGGAACGAATAGCAGGTACTCCAAACAGAAGTGAAAGCTTCTGAATACAACCTCACTCACTTCTACTTGCAGAGCTCATGAAGCAGGCTGTCCTAGGTCAGCGCTTCACCATTACTTACACACTGTACCACAATACAGAAAGCTTGGTAGCAATTTTGTGACACAGCAAACGAGTGGTGCCAATGTCATTAAGTCATGGAGCAGGGTGAAATGAGGAAATAACTTCTGAAAATCTAAGAAGAGCTAAACCTCACAAGTAAATAATTGCCACTAAACTGATAACAGAGTTATCCAACACGGTACACAAATGAGAAGAATTATATCTTCTACATAAGGATGTACTGATTTGACAAGTAGTTCCTTTATGCCAATCTTTCAACCTGTAGAAAAGATCACAGCCTAATTAAATATCTTTGCAGACAGATTACCTGGTGTATATTTGTTTTTCAAAAATACTCTTTAACTTTCTCTCCTAGAATCTACATTACTCATCAGAGAAAAATCTTTGGATCTGGACTTAAATCATCCCCTAGTCCTTCTGTTACGATAAACTGAACCCAAAAGGAATCTCTTGTTTAACCTGTCAACGACAGGCTAGAGTAAAGGATATCATCTGAACTTGCAGTCTTCTTCCCAAAACCTCGGTCACTGCCTGTGACTGTGCCAGCATATAAAAACAGTAACAAGAAAGTTACCTGATGCCCCACACTGACCAAACTTAATATCATAGTTGTTAGTGATGTGTTCCAGTCATGATAACTATGATGAACTGACTATACATTATAATCTTACGGAATATAAAAATTCAAAATTTACTAGATGGATTGGAAGAAAACTCCACATTTTTTTTCAAGTGAACCATAGGCCTGATCTTGAGGTAGACTATTATTGCTTGAGCTGCCTCATTACATGAAGAACATTATGTTGTTCACTATGCTGGGACAAGATCGCAGTAATGTAGATAGATACATACAGCTAATTGGACATTCATTACAATCTTAAAAAGGATGTTCATGTTTTTCTTCTTCAAATGTTTACAAATGCAATCCCTGTCTTGCAGAACAACAATTCTTCGAATCTCTCTGGCTCCTTTAGGAGAAAGCAGGATGAAAGATCAATGGATGCATTCATTCTATCCAATCCTCCTGCATACTCCTGAACAAAATATAATTTCAGTTATGCCGTTACATGGACAGTGCCAAAATGCATTTAATTTCTTAACTGTCAAATTAAGTAGAGAGGAAAGATATACTACCAAGTTTACAATTCCTTGTGCAAAGATAACAGAATGACGGACAACACATATAGGAGGCAATTATCTTATGCTAATAACAACTCAGAAGTGCAGAGCTTTCATTATAAACAGAAAGCCTCTATCTTTTCCAAAAGGTGACTTTCCATGTGTGCTAACATGAGATAAAACTACCCACACATAACACAAACGAGAGCTTCAATCACAAATTAAGTTCCTCCCCTGAATCAATGCTCTTTTGCGACATACTTTAATACACTTGGCATTTCAGGTCCCTGAAGAAGTTCAGGCTTCACAGTGAGACCTCGGAGATGATGTAAATCGAAGACCAGTGCAAGAGATTTATGTTATAGTTTGACCTTTAGAGTGTGCCAGCAAGAGGCAGCTGACTGATACGTAATTTGAATCTGCAGGGTTCCTGAGCATGATGTCTCGTTAAGTTATGGCATTCATAATTCCCCAAATTACATCAACACATCAAAACTTGGCAACACAGTTTATACTATGGGCAACCATTAGGGAAGGCTTCTTAAAGTGACATACTAGGTAGAAGCTGAACAATGGACAGCATCTTTGAGAAGTGAGAAAGACCTTTTCTGTCTGGGAATGATAAGAATGTATTATTCATTTCTTATTTGCAATCACAAAGAAACTTCATAAACCTACGTAGCACCAGGAAAAGCAGCTGCCCATCTTCAGAGGTATTTCTCTCCTAGGCAAGGCTAATGTGATTGTTGCTGGTCTGTGGAGCCATTTCCTGCCTAACAGAGTGAAATACACACTGGGTAAGGAGGGCACAAGCCAGAGAAACAAGACAGGAACACAACTGAGCTTGGAAAGTTCGGTCTCATTACTGGTGCCACTTAAGTTCAAATGGTATGTGAGAAGTCAAATACCTTAACAAGTATTTTCCTGGTCACAGCATTAGAAGTAGAAAATCCTGCACTCTTCCTCCCCATCCCAGCAATGACCAGCCAGCTGGGAAAAGCCAGTGCAGGCTCGGCCTCAGGAAGAGGATATTGGCTCTTCCCTTTATCTACATGAAAAATGAAGTTAACAAGGGAGAATCTGAGACCACTTTCATCAAAATGACTGCTATCAATGCATCCGAGTTCTGGAGACTCAGAGACTTATCTCTTGGGAACAATCTCTTTATAACCTCTTTTGGAGTAACATCTGGTCCACATATTCTATCCATTAAAGTACCTTCACTTAATTTTCACAGATTAATAACAATACTGAAATGCATTTTCTAGTGTTTCAAAATAGCTGACTTCGAAGAACTGATAACAGGCTGAAACAAATGGAAAATACTAGACTCAGATACTTAAGTTCTGCCTAGAAGAACCTGATGGTGTTTGTGCAAGGAAAATGACGAGCATGCGCGTATTTTCTCCTCACATTCAGTACACACACACACACGTTTCACTGTTCAGAGTTTCCTTTGTACTGATGCAGAATTAAATGCTTTTAAGAGGATTTTAGAAGCCAGAACATAAAAACATAGTAAACAGCAGGCTCTTTCTTGAGTGCTGCTGAAGTAGTTGCAAACTGTACTAAAGCAGTGTACATTCTCTCCTCCTGCTTGGCCTTCAGGTGTATTTTCCTGAGTCATACAACGGCTATTACCGTTGCGCTTCTTTCAGGCACTCCCTAGTTATTTACTTATAAAGAAATAACAGATTACTTGCTTATTCAATGTGACCAATCTTTCAGCTGGTGTAATTCTAAGATATGTGTAATTAAGTATCTTAACCTTACCATTGTCTTCAACGGAGAAATAGAAGATGTCACTGGTAGCATTAGCCCATTCATTCAGGATGTAGCTGATCTTCATTTGGTCAGTATCGGCTAAAAAAAAAAATATGCTAAATGAATAATCATAGCATTTTACTACAGAGTATAGGACACAGTTCATTCTGCCTTCACTATTTGATTACTTACTAATAAGTTGGCTAATTTATGGATAATGCATATCAGCAACCAAAACTGCATAATGTGGCACGGCTTCTTACACTGGTTTATGCTCAGCAACACAACACAAATTTAGTTACTAGCTCAAAGAGAAATGGCAAAAAGACAGTGAGATACAGTTTTACTCTACATATTTATTTTTCAATAATAAAGACACGTTCTTGTTTCAGCATATTAGGAAGAATTACTTTCCTGTAACTAAATTAAATCTATTTGGAGTGAAGATCTGCCCATTTTTTAACAATCAATTTAACTTTACTCAGCTTTTTAAGTTCTTCTTTGACACACACAAGTTTTGTAAGTATATTGGGAGTGAACATTAGAATGTATTAAGCAACTCACAAATAGGTCTAAAAGTCAATACAACCTTGACTTCACATTCCCAGAAAACAGTAGAAAACCATCAGGATATTTCTATTACCCTAAAGTTGCAGGTATATTATCCCATTTCATCAGTATGAAGACTTCAGAGAAGTAATCTAATTTTGCTTTTATTTTAGTTAAATAAAAAATTTCATTTGATATAAAAACTTTTGGGATATATCTAAATGTTCTCTATACTCCATTCAGCATTAAGCTGTTCTAGAGCTAATTCTGATCTAGTAAAAGACTTACTCCTCTGGGGCTACCAGTTGGTTTTGTTCTGGCATAGCAGATTTGAGTGCCTTCTGTCAACTGATAATGTATGAAACATTACTGAATGAATGGAAACGATTTTCACAACACTGTAGCTTGGCAGATGAACGGCAGAATTTTAAAAATAAGTTATCACAATTCTAAAGCTACAACCTGTCTGGAAGCTGCAGATAAATACATAAAATGGAGACAAAGATTTTTTTTCTCTCTTGCAAAAGAAAGGTAACATACCTCAGCATAGAAAAATAAGAGATCTCTAATCCTATTTCAGTGGCTAATGACAATTTTGGTAAATGCTGTCCCCACTGATGACAGTCAGAACACACTGAAGGCAGGCAAAGTCTAGGCTGGAAGTTTCCCTGGGAAACCTTTCAACATACAATTCTACCTAAGACACACAGATGACAGTCCTGAACCCACGAAACTCTCTAAGATCAGCCAGAGCACAGAGACATTTATAGAGAGTCTGGCTGCTGTCACTGTGGCCCACCACACTGAGGCTCTCCCCTCTGCACAGGTTTGTGGAGCTGGCCTGAAGGAGGCCCCCTACGTACTCAGCCTTCCCTGTGGAACATAATCACACAAAATGTCCCACAAACTGCTGAGGCTGTACTGGGTGTCCCCAGCCTTTTTTTTTTTTTTTTTTTCTTTTTTCTAGATCCAGTGATGTGCAGAAATGTTAAACATCTTTCCAAACAATTTTCTCTGAAAACTAGTAATTTTTGAGCCTGAGTTTAATTTCCAGGCAGGCAAGCAGGTACTTCAGTCTTCAAAAAGACATTGCTTCTGGATTGGCAAATCACCATTTCAGATTTTATCCTGTCTTCTTATGAGCAGTAGCCTGCTACGTGTACAGTAAGATCTACATTTAACACACACTAGGAAACACATTAATGCATGCACATACAATACAGAACTTTTCTATTGTGTCCTGGTAAAACAAAGCCTCATTTTTAAAACGCACAGGTTAGAATTCTGATCATTTTCATGTACTTTGTAGTTTAAAAGACATTACTTTCTAAATCCCCTGAAACAAAGATTCAAATAATACAAGACAAAATAACAGGTCATTGAGCCCAGTGTTTATAAGCAAATACAACCATCAGCACCAACCTTGCATAAATGTTCTAACACTCTCATTTCCAAGGACACTATTAATGATGAAGCCATACTCTGGCCCATCTGTTATTTTGTATTTCAACAGCTTATGTGGACTGTCTCCATCCTCTGCCCTTAGTGCCTTACTAGTGATCAGGAAGCCCAGGTGCCCAGCTGGCAGCCTTCTCAGAGCAGAGGCACCCTTGTTCACCGCTAACTGTGGCACTCTGTTGTCCAGTGAACTGATCTCAATCTTCATCATCTGGGGTTGATGGATCTTCTTGTTTGTGTCAGGGAAAACACAAAAGTTTGCATGGGTCCCATCAGTTACAGAGAAGGAGAAACTATCCTGTCTGGTTTCTGTACTGTCACGTCTGTAGCTGATAAGATTCTCATTCAAGTCTTGTTTGGTGAAGCTAGTGACTGAGCAGCTGTTGTTGTACAAAATCTGGCCATGCACTGGAATCTGAGTGATTGTGAAAAGGAGTAAATGGTCAGGCATATAACCATCTTCCACAGTCAGCTCAAAAGGGGTGATCACCCTGATCCCCCCTTCCTCAACAACCAGGTTACCAATAGTTAGAATTGGCTTTTCATTGTCCACACCTGTGATGGAGACCCTGAAGGTACGGAAGACCAGGTTATACCCATCTGTCACTTCAAACTCAAAACTGTCCATCTGCATTTCATCCTCAGCAGTGTGAATGTAGTAAATCTTGTTGCCGGCAAGTTGGAGTTGAGTAAAGGAAATAAGGGGCACACCAGGACTGTCTGAGTACTCTAGATGGCCCTGGGTTGGGGGCCAGGTGACACTGAAACACAAATATTCATCAGGACCGTTAGCATCACTTGTGCTGAGCAGATCAGTTGTGAGTCTCACCTTTCCACCTTTTTTCAGAGTGACCCCTTTGTTGATCACCTCAGGGAAGACCATATCAGTGCTACCAATGGTGATATAGAAGTACCTGCTTATCAAGGCACTAATACCATCAGTAACATCAAATTTAACCAGATCACGCACTCCATGTAGGCCAGTATGAACACAATGAATAAAACCCTGGTCTAAATCATCTTGTGCGAAGTTTGTGCCTTGTGTAATGTTGCACAGCACTTCCCCTTGTCTGTTCAGGTGCTCTAAGAAACCCTGCACAGGTGCTAAACAGATTATATAAAGAAGGCTCTTGTCCCCTGAATCAATGTCTGTGGCTTTAAGGTCTCGACTAGAGATGACCTTTGACTTGCTAATCTCTAACTCCAGACCATTGTTGATTGCCATCCTGGTTTTCTCATCATCTACCAGAATCACCATAATCAACACATTCTGCTCCACTGTGTGGTGTCCATCCATCAGCTGAAATTATCTTCTTTTGTCTCAGAGTCATCATGTTCACACACAATGCTGTAAGCCTCCTGGATCTGCTCCAGGGTGAAGCTGTGAACAGGCACAGTGCCTGTGGACAGCTGCTGCACAATCTGCCCATGCTTAGGAGGGACTGCAATAACAAAATGCAGCTCATCTGGAGCTCGCTCATTCAGCTCCCTGTCATCCGTATCCACATCAGTGTATCATAAAGAGCCCTTCTTAAAGACAGTCAGCCGGTATTCCTGCACTGTCACCTGCAGGCTAGCACCTGCGTACAGTGCAGGTGGCAGATTGTCTACCGGTTGGACTTTGACAGTGAGCGCGTGCTCCCCTGACTGGTTAGGGGGCTTATTGTCATCCTGCAGCTGGAACACAACACGTCCCATCACTGGCCTAGTGCTGCGAGATCCCGTGTGCCTGAAGAACAGCCTCCCACCAACGATGTCCTGCTGCAGCCACTCATTCACCACGCTCTCATACACGTGTTCATCCTCCACAAAGTGCCAGGGGGATGAAGAAGAGTCACTCTCCAACCCTGCTCCACTTGCTTTGCTTGCATACGATGTTGGTGGCTCTGCCTGACACAGCAGCAGCTCACCAAAGGGGGGGGGGGGAGTGTAGTAGGGACACTGCCAAGTCCCCAGCCAGGACAAATTGGATAGAGGCATCAGAGTCGATGTCCATGGCACTGAGGACAAAAGGTGAGATCTGGACAGTTTGGTGCTCACTCAGCACCAGCCCAGTATTTGCACTCAGCAGCGGTGGCTGACCATCATCAGGAGCAATGGTGATGGGATTATAGAAATTTGACCTGGCGCTGCCCATCTGCCATGTGGAAAACTACGTTGTCACTGTAGCTGTGATTTACATGCTGATAAATCACGTGCCCTGCTGCTAGCTCTACAACAGTGAAGTACTTGGGGCTAGACAGTATATACCCAGTACCTTGAGCTCCCCAAATCACAGGCCCCGTATGACCCAGATCTTCACCCCTTTCAGATTGTCCTCATCACTGATCTCCAAGTTGCCAGACAGGGGCCATAACCGGCCCTCAAAGAGGATCAGCTGCAGGCCAGCCACATGACTGAAAGTGGCCACAGGGGCAAACGTGTTCCCAGGCTTTACCAGGACAAAAAAAAGCAAAAGGCACTGTCAGGGTCCAGCACTTCCATTTCCACCTGGAAAAGCCACTCCTGGTCCAAGTCCAGAATAGGGGGCTGGTAGGCCATCTTCAGCTCCCTCACATCCTGCTGTGAGAAGGAAACAGGAGGGCTCTGGGGTCATCAGTGCTGAGCAGGAAGCCTTGCTGCTGTGGATCAGCAAGGATCGTCCGGTGGGACGAGTCCTAGCAGAGCTGGAGGCGCAGGCGGTAGTGGCCGGGGCTGCAGGCCCCGAAGTGGGCGTAGGTGACCCGCCAGCGGGCGAAGGCGTAGGGGAAGCGGGGGGGATGCAGGGCGCCGGGGGGCTGTGGGCCCGGCCAGCTCCGCAGCACCGCCACGGCACACCTGTCCCCCGGCCGCACCCGCAGCACCAGCTCCACAGATGGGTCCAGGGAGACGGAGCGGCCGAGGGGGACGCGCAGCCCCTGCTTGGAGCCCAGGATGGCAGAAACATCGGGCTCCGCCAGCTCCGGCGCGCTCAGGAGCCCCAGCAGCAGCAGCGCCCGAGCCCCCCCGGCCATGTCCCCGCACTCTGCATCGCCTCTCGCCCGGCCGCGGCTTCTAAAGGGCCGGGGCACCGCCCTAGGAAGGAGGGGGAGGAAGAGCCCTCTCTCAGCTGGCTTAAGTGTTCATGTCAGCATTCTGCCCAGACAAAATGGTATTCTATTGCAAGGAGAGGGGGAAACAAGTCTTCTGTATTTGGCTACGGGCTCCAGATACAGAGACCAACCCCACATAGAAGCAGATTCTGCAGAGTGAAGGGGAAAGACAGTCACCTAAAATCATATGCTCCCGCACATACAACAGTACTACCCTGTACAGTGAGAAACCAATAAGCATATCCAGTGACTATCTATGAAAATCCAATCAGAGATAAATTGTCTAACCACACATGATAGTCCAGAGCAGAAACAGATATTGCCTTACACCTCAATTAAGAGAAAGGAGCTAAAGACCATGACCAAAGACTAGACACTGCTATTTCATACATTCTATTTCTATAAATATGACATTCTAAAAAGTTTACAGTGCCCATCTTTTAGAACTGTAATTATATACAAATGTAACGAGATCCCAGTGGTTGTGTGCACCTTTGAAGAAGTATAGAAAGTATCCTTTTATTCTGCTCACTCAAGCTTCAAAAACATTTCAGTGTACACACACTTCATCCGTGTTTGATTTCTGGTGGCCAAGTAGCTACCCAAGCATGCTTACTGAGTGCATGGCACAAGCTTCCTTCCCCCTTTCATGCTGCAGGTGTTCCCTCTGTGACATTTCCTGATTTACAAAAAGATACACGGACAAACTTCTGCTCAGGTAGGTCAGGTTGCTAATTTATCTAATACTCTACTGCCTATAATCTTCCATCTTAAATATCCCAAACCATGCACTGGGTTATTTGAAATGAACGGGCTAGTCCTTCTCTCCTTAATACTTCTTAGTACTCTTTAGAATAACTAGGAAAAGGTCAACAAGGTTGTTCACCTGAGCACTACCAACATCAGAGAGGATGAGAGTCAATAGCTGCCCTCAGAGCTCTGCTCAGGTAGAGCAGCCAGCCTTGCAAGCAAGCAGCCCAGTGCACTTCAGGCAAAACTGCTCTGACAGGAGAAATGACTAGGAAGCTTTAACTCTTTCACACACACAGAGGAGCTACCTGTTCACCTCTGTGTGGAGCAGACAAAAAGTTTGTGGAGTAGGACAGGAGCATATTTGTGATCCACTGTTCAACAAAGGTTTATGTGAGAGGTGTGGGCTCCTCTAGCCTCTGTGGAAGAGACACTATGCAATTTAATACCTCTCACCACCTATGAAAGTTGGTAAGTATGAAAAACAGACAAGGAAGTCAGTCAATGGAAGTTACAGAAACCTTAAGCTAAGGCAAATGCCCTGTATTTTACCGTATTTGGTTAGAAGCTACTGCCACCTTGGAGGCTTGCTCCCCATGTTTACAAAACCACAAGCAGTTGAATGGCTCTAAGAATTGGCTGTTTTTCATATTTTAAAGGAGAAAAATGAATTTTTTTGGTAATATTTGACGACTCGTGGTTTAAAAGAAGATAACACACAGGAAGAGCAGTGGGATTAGTCAGAAGTCCTAGGAAACGGAAATCAAGTTAATGCCCTGTTCCATTTACATGAGCCACCATTTTCACTCTGTACTGTTTTTCTTTTCCTAAGTGTAACCCAAACTTAGGAATCAGCTGAATCTGTCACTGAAGCTTCCCAAGCCCTGTCAAAACTATTGAAGTTGTTCTTATTTTGATGAAGAAACACAGAAGCAGCTTACACAAATTAAAACCAAACCCAACATTTCAATATTCTACTAGGAATGGACTTGAAGTTGTCCTGTATTTGTACCAGTTTTTCCACACAGGTTTATCTTCAACAACACACTGGGGATTTTTGGCATGTGATGCGCTATGCTGATGCACTGATGTGCTCACTTAGGACCTGTGAAACCAGATGCTACCAGTCTTATCTGCACCATCTGCTCTGACATAGATATCAGAGCATCTAAGTTCAAATTCTAGCTGTTGTGTGTTAAATATAAAGAGGATTTAGCTGGCTCCTTGTCAATTATGCCATTCTGCTCTAGGCAGCCATATGCATACTCCAATATTCAAGGGATCTAAGCTATATCTTTCTTTGGAACAAAGATCTGGGTGTTCACAAAAAAACCCAGCAAGAGTGCATTGCTAGATCACTGCAGTACTTCTCTGAAATTCCTATTTTGTGAATAGGAATGAAAGCAATAAAACTGCTTTTCAGGGTTTATACATCAAGTAGGAGCAGAGCAGGGTTCACCTGGAGGTTTTGCTTGGTTTCTTTTTTGACAAAAAAGCTTCTCTTCCAAAGGAAAGCACTGATTTGACAGAAAAAACCCCAGCTTTTCAACACAGGCATCTACTTCAGTGGTATGAAGGAGATATTTACGATGAGGAGAGCACTTATTAAGCCGCAGAACTGACTGACTCCAGGCAGGACTCAAGAGACAGGTTCAAGCCCGGGCTCCAGGCAGCACTGCTATGCAGGAGGATGTTGCCAAAAAAGAAAACCTATGACACATCTTCCAGGCAGCCTGAGGCAAAAGGCAAAGTGCACACTTGAACACAGGTCTCCCACAGCCCAAATTAATATCCAGGTTAGACTAGATCAGGTGAATCCACCCCCTTTGAGAATCTCAGGTCACCCTTCATAAAGCATAACACATCTTTTTAAGGCTTTTCCCTTTCCAAGATCTTAGCATGCAGTTTCTTGCCTACTCTGGTCAGCACATTTCTGTAGAGAAACAGCAAGAGACTTGAAAAATTCACTGTTTCCATTCCCCAACTTCAAGAAAAGAGTTTCCGATTTAAGTCCTAACTAACAGAAATCTACAAAAAACCCCATATACAGGATATATTTGTTGATATGAATATGCACAGTAGGGCGTTCATGCACCCTGCACATGCAGTCAAATCAGCTGTTGCACATACCAATGCACAGCACTTCACCTTGACGCAGTTGAGGCACACTGAATAGTGATGAACTACAATACAGATGTTGCAAACATCACTAGAAAGACACTGCTCAGTGAGAGCACATGCAGAAGAATGAATTGGTGCAGTGTCTCATTTTGTTTGTTTTTTTCCACCTGCCTCCCCAAGAAGAGAGTAATCTTTGCCTTTTAATGAGTACATCTGACTTCCCCCCCCTTATTTTATACCATAATTTTTCTGCTAACAAGAACTGGCAAAATATAAATGAAAGCAAAGCAACTTTGTGAAAAGGAAGACCATTCACAGCAAGATTAAGCAAATACAAGGTTAGAAATAGAAGTAATTAAAAAAGCAAGAGAAAGAGCTCTCCCATTGAAGCAAGAAACCTCTCTAAGCTGTTTCGCTTTGGTGGGGGCACCAACACTCATTGACCAAAGCATCACATAGGACACTATGCACAAAACTGTCAGCATTCTTCTCCCATGAGCCCTAATTATGCATGGAAAGTGAAAAGCTAAGCCTCCAGGGAAGCTAAAAGGAGATCTATCAACTCATCTCTCCAGTACTATCTTGCTATATAGCCAATGCCTAAATAATTGACTGTATATAGTAGTCAACACACATATATAGACTATACCTAGCGAAACAGTAATAGAGCAAGAGATTAATCAGATGCTAGAGGAATCATATGAGCCTCCCAAAACAGTCCTACTTTCTTCCAAGTCCCCTGTCCAGAAGTAGACACCATCACTAGAGGAATAACAACTTATACTTACAGTAGTGCCTCAACAATGTAAGTATTTACACAGCACTATATTAAATCTAACTCTTATTGCCAGTTTAGTCTCCAAAAACATTAAAGAATAAAGATAACATCCTTTTCAAGTGCTCCTGATCAATTGATTTTTAATATATTTCAGTAATGCCCCTGATGTTTAGCATTTTTCAGTTTAATTTCCTAACATGGATGTTGTAATATTTTATCTCTCTAGAATAAGTCTCAAATACACTTTCAGAGTCCAACCACTTTTTGTTCCAACTGGAGAGCTTATTTTAAATTTGGAATACTTTTTCAAGACTAACTGCTCCATGGAGGAGCTATCAAGTTCAGGATTGAGAACATTCACTAATACCATACTTTACATTGCCAGTGTAAACAGAATGACAAACATCAACATTATACAACATAGTAAATTTATTATAATCTCGTAAGATTTGGCTATTGCCATTACTAGTGCTCTTTACTTCATTCCACACTACTGAGTTCTTGTCTCTGTTTATTGATCCTATACCTCAATGGAGAAATGAAGAACATCAACAGACTGCAACCATCATCATATATCTTCAGAAACCACTTCTTTGGACAGGGACAATGAGTTTATGGACCATACTTGATAGCAAGGTCCACACCACACCCCAGGAGCTCGCAGGCAGTTTGAACATGTGTGAGCAATCAGAGGCTTAAGCAGAACTGGCTGTGCCCAAGTTCAGCAGCAAACACAAAGCATCTGATACTTAAGCAAGATTAAACACAAACAGGCAAGAGAATCTTGATCTGTATAAAGTACTATCAGTGCACTGGATTGTGAATAAAATCACAACCAACTAAGAATATATCCTTCAAACTTTTTTTGAAATGTATGGTAGCATACAATTGTAGTTTTTATTCAAAAAGTAACATTCAAACTTACTCAGTACGACTGCAAAATAGAAGTAATGCCCTAACCCTGATAATAGGTTAATAATTAGTAAGAGCTACCAGCTATACTAATTTCTTTGGTTATATAAAGTCAGAATATGGCTGCATGAGTTTAAAACAAGTTCGAACATCACACGGCATTTTAGATTCAACTATTCAAGCTGCATGCCCTGCGGCACACAAGGAACCTCAGTGGTACCAACACAGGAGTCTGCAACCCTGCATCCACAAACACCACAACTCTGTTACAGAGAAGCAGTGAGTGTTTCCCAAGGTCAGAAATCAAACCTCTCACGGTGCCCTTCTAAGGGTGCAGGCTTAGGAAATTGCTGGTTTGTAGCACACACCAAGAGAAAAGCCTTATACTATGCTATCACTGTGGCAGGTTTTAGCTAGAAGTATAACTAACATGTAAGAGCTCGAGCTAAAATGAACTTGGCTTTTCTATCAGAAAAATAATCTCCTAAAAAATGAAACACTACAGAGTTTCTTCTTGTTCTCTCCTTCAATAAAATGGGATTATATAATCTATGCCTCCTAATATTTCTCAGTAGAGTTACAATCATTTTGGCTACTCAGTTTCTAAAAACAAACTAAACAGCCTCCCCCCACCTCACCCCCCAAAAACAATAAATGCCCTATTTCAAAAATGAAAGAGAAACTAAGCAAGGAACAAGTTTTTTAAGACTAATCTCAGAGATACCCTAATTGTGTTGTCAGTAAGACAAACCTTCTCAAGTTTAGAAATGAAAAAAAATTAAGAGAAAATATACTCAAAAAATTTACATTTCTAGAAAGAAGAGCTGCCTACCTCTACAGCTGATAGTAAATACTCATTTTCACAGACTTGTCAGGGCTCTTTTAAAACTGCACTCTGAAGTTAGCTTTGTCTACTAAAAGAACGACCTCTGCAAACCACTGTTTTAAGGTCCGATTCCCCTTTTGGGTGTTAGGAGCAGGTGTTGCTCACCTGACCTGATTGGCACCAGCCTTCCTCTACACTGGGGAAGGTGCTGCCCAGCCCCACCCTGCACAGCTGAGATTAATGGAGTCATTACACACGACACTGCCCCCTTGCTCTGAGTTTGCAAGACTAGCAACTAAATAAGAGAGAAAATCTTCGGATCTAAACTATACAATTTTTTGGTTGTAGGTTTGGTGGGTTTTGTTTTTGTTTTTTAACTTAGAGCTTTTGAGAGGAAGAAGCTTTACAGCAAAGCCTTGTATAATTTGTAGCTGCTTTGAAGGCAGAAAGGGAGGTTTCAGATTACAGAATAATCACATTATCACAAAGAAACTATTGTAAGCCTCCCATTACAAACATCAAAGTCTTTCATTTAAAAAAAAAAATCCCCCCCAACACTCTGAAGTAACTCCCTCATCAAAACTTATTTTCCCACCCTAATAATGTGTTTGGGAACAATGAACAAGGAGAGCAATTCATTTCAGGCTTCAGTGTGTGTAGAAGTCCTCATCACTGCTTCTATTAGCCAGCTACTGGTTATTCTCTATTTACAGCACTGAGTTTCACAACAGGCAGATGGTTTATTAAATTATGTGCTTTGATAAGCCAACATGCAAGCTATTTTGACTTGGTTCCTCTGGTGATCATTTAAATCTTTAATTTGAACAGCCATTCAGAGGTTATGTGGCCAAAGGGCTCCCCTGAAGAAATACCACTACTGTACTACAAATGTACTTACATACTTCTAACTACATAGTTAACTTTAGGAGCATGATAAAGTTTCTAATAAGCAAAAGTATGCCACAGCATGGCATTTTCTCAAAGTCATTACATTTCCTGTTTTTTAAACTCTCCCTAAATTTGGTGCCTTGCTTATTATCAGAAATATTAGAAATCTAATCTAATAGAAATCTAATGCCAGTATCTGTGCTTGCCATTACCAAAGCTATCAAAAAGTAAGATCATCTTCCTACTTCTGTTGGTTACTGTCTTGATCGTACATCCAACATTTGCATTAACATTTTTAATCACACCTGAAAACTCATACTGAGCTGCGCTCGGGGTCTGCTTGCTTCCAGTATATGGGCCTGAATTCCTCGCTCTGAAATGCACATTCCATGTTGTTTTTTTCCTGATAATACTAGAAATTGTAGTGCTCATATGCCTCAGACTGGATCCACACATCTTTACACTGAATA
The DNA here is from genome assembly GCA_011057875.1 of Pterocles orientalis. Classification (NCBI taxonomy): domain Eukaryota; kingdom Metazoa; phylum Chordata; class Aves; order Pterocliformes; family Pteroclidae; genus Pterocles; species Pterocles orientalis. The sequence goes on from WKFP01013898.1 coordinate 76,550, forward strand.
CTACACAACCTAGACTGATGTTATGATTTTCTACAAGCTTTTCTGAAGTGAAAAAAATTATTCTTTAAGTAGCACAGGGTTATAAGTCATCTTTTGCATATCTAGTATAATTTGTGCCTCAAATACCATGTAGGATTTCTAATTTCTCATGGCTTAATTTTTCTGAGAAGGCATGGGGAAAAAACCACAATTAGTGTTGCTTACCTAAAAGCACACATCTTCACCCATTTTTTTTAATGGATATGCAACAGAGAAAAGGCATCAAAAGAGCTTGGAATTCCTACATAAACTGTTTTAGAAAACCAAGTCCACCATGCTGTTCAGGGCAAAAACCCCAAATAAACAAAAACTCCAAAACAAATAAAATGCATTTCTAGGTCTCAATAAACATTAATTTTATTTTTTCAACTAGGTTTTAATTGAAAAACCTACCCTGAAATTAGATGCTATTTATGACATTATGGTAGTACTCAGAAGCTTACAGCTGGCTACTGGCATTCCTTCGTCAGTTTTTGCTCTGTTTGCTACTGGATAATATACCTTAAACTGAGGGCACCAAACATCAACTGAAGCAGTAACAAGCAGGCATAGGATATTTAGGATATTTCCTGGACATTAGTAAGTGACCGAGAGAAGCTGATACCCTTGGGATTAACCTTAGGTGCTTATTAAGAGTTCGGAAATATCTTGCATGCTGTGCTTTTTTGCTTTGTAAGATTTTAAAGAAAAATCTCTCTTGTTAAGGCATTTTATAATTAACAATGTTTTTGATCAATAAATATAATACAGAATATTTCTAAATATTACTGATATTTAAAACAATGATTTTTTTTTGTATTGCCTCAATGTCAAGTTCAGCAAATATTTATCAAAATGAAAAATTTCTTCTAATTAGTGGAAAACCTCATTTACTACCCGTAAGAGACCTTTTGTCCCTGTAGCACTATACCTAGCATTTCTCCAAGAACTTCTAGAATCTAAAGGATGCATGACATTTGCCTGTGAGACTCTAAAACCTTAAGATTTAAAAAAACCAGTGATTTCCATCCTGCCTATGTTTCTAACAAGTTGTCTTACCTCTGTATAGCAATGAAGAGGTGTCTGTCAGCAGAAACAGAGTTACTGTTAGCTGGCTTTAAAAAAAATATCTTCAGAGAAATTTGTTCTGTATGTTAGACTTAGGGTTTGTCAAACAAAAGCACGCTATAATCTTCTTTAAGAACATGCTAACATCACAGTCCCAAGATCCTGGTCACACAAACCTGTTAACGCTAGTGAAACCCTGGTCCCTCTGAAGTCAACAGGAACTTTGCAGCCAAGTTCCACAAGAACTTGGTTCACTAGTATCAAACTTTCATATTTCTCTCATTTCTTTGATCACCTATTCTGTCTAAAGTACAGAAAGCATCTTTGCAGGTTTCAGATGTCTGCATGCTTATCAAACAGGTATGTTTAGGCCAGCCAGCAAACACCTCTGGAGTAGCAGGTCTTGAGAAATGGAGAACACTGCAAAGCTTCACAGAATACTAGAATTTGACTTACAGATTAGATAGACGTGATCAATGTAACTTATAAGTTTGGAGGTATGATAGTCTGATATATTCTGCTGCACTGATAATATTGTTTAAAATGAAAGATATTTCTTTTCTCATCCTCAGAGAATGGCTGCTTGTCATCTTCGAATTTAAGTGAACTAATTTTTCCATCCATTTTTAGTATTAGTAAATGATAATTCATTGTTGTCAGCTAACACCATACTTCCAAAACAAAAGAGGAAACATTTGTAAGAAACTATGTACAGTGTGTGCCTGTTTGCATAAGTGAAGACACTCTCCCTTTTTCAACGCACCAAAAAATCAGAAGCCTCTTTCCTCATAGAAAACACCCAAAAACCCAAGACATGTAACTAATCCCACTGTCTGCTCTGTAATCTCTTACATGTGGGCAATGACCATGGTTTGCTTTAAATCAGCCTCATTTAGAATCAGAGTGATTTACACAGGTAGGGAGAACCAGCAGGCAGATTCAGGGAACATTACTTCGTTAACAATAACACTCCAGTGGCAATGACACTTAAAAGCATTTGATTAATCTTGTTCTCCTTGACGTGCTCTCTTTATGGGAGCAATACATAATCTCCTGCTTTCAGAGACTTCCCGGATGTCTGACTATTTCAGCTTCACAACTGACTGACTTGTATCTTTAATGTATGGTTTTAACAAATCCTACTTGTGTCTAATTTCTTCTCAGACAGCCAGCGAGTTCAATTATGTAACTTGAAAATTTCTGCAAAAGAGGAAAATCTTCAAACTCCTTTCCTCTGATCTGAAATCCTGCCATTCATCTGTCTCATGGCTTTAAAACGAAATTATAATCCATGATCATGGCACTCAGAGGAAAAAAAAAAAGTGATCAATTACAGCAAGGGAACAAATATCAAGTTACTTCATGTTTAAACAACAATTCCATATGAAACATAATTGCATTTGGTTGCCTTGAAAACCTGTCTTCACAGCTAGTGAAACAGATAAATAAAGCAAAGCCCAACCAATTCAGTAAGCTCTGGAATTTAGCAGAACAGCTCACACACACACCTCTCCTCTATCCAGCCTATTAGCCAGATACAGGATGAAGAAATATAGCTAGTGTATTCCTGCAAACAGGGGAGAGACAGCAAGGCAGGCTGCTTCCCATGCTCTCTGAAAACAGCAGATAGAGATAAAGAGCGCTGGCTGCATGGGAAGAAGGTCTCATTTAATTCCTGATGGGTTACTCTGCCTCACTGTCCAAGGGAGCGATTCTGCCACCTGCCTACAACTGAACAGAACTGTAGAGAATACTATTAACATTTGCAAAAGTTAGTTAAGTTATACATATGCAAAAATATAGGCTGAAAGCATCAACCAGTTGTGATGTTTCTCTATCTGTATCTTGTCAGGAACACAAAGTTTTAGTCATTTGATAGAAAAGATGGAACTGAGGGAAGTTGCTGCAATACTTTGCAGCATAGAACCTCACCTGAGTCATTCATGTCACAAGCAACTCTTACAACCATCAACTTTGATAGCTGTCAGGATTCTTCAGTTCAAGAACTTTTTGTTTGCCAGCTGGGTGTGGCTCTTCTGTCCCCTTCTAAATACCTTTACAGATTATTTAATTTGGAAACATTCTCTGGATATCAAATGAGAATGCATACAGATGGATAAAAAGTTGTAGTATCTAGATGTAATTTACATCAAACTTTATTACATTTAGAGAAATATAGTCCACCTACAGCACATATCACAGCTAAATTTCTAACATTTTTTTCAACAATTTGACTCAAAGTCAAGTTGTCTTGAATAACACAACAACTAAAGAACTGAGCTGAATAATGATTCGGTGCCCTAGTTCACTGTTAGCAATTAGCATGTGACAAGATGCAACTGTGAGTCTGCATAATTCCTGAGGAAAAACTGCCACCACAACATTGTTTTTTTTACAGAATTGTAAAACAGTAACATTGGACAATGTAGAACTTCTTAAGTAATATTAATGTGACCCGTTTTCTCTAGACAAATGAGACGAGTCTGGTCATGTAATGCTCTTTCCAACTGTATTCTGACTGGTTTTATGTATGGTTGCCATAGTAACATCAAACCTTTTTAATTTCTCCTCTAGGTTTTAAATTCATTTCACTTTTCATTCCACCCTGACGCTACATCATCGCTCCACTGTTCACAGAAAGTTCTGACCTTCGAGAATTGATCAGCACTTGTTCCCCTTCAGTTTCTCCTAAGGAGGAATAAACTGCACCAAACCTTTTGCTGGCACAAGGTACTGGCCTAGCAACACCTTCCTGATGACCTGAGATTCAGACAGCATACGTAGATTTGCAGGCTAGTGCCATGTACTCATTTGGGCACTTCATGACCACAGCTTCCTTGGAAGTCAATGGGAGCTTATCTTGAAAGGAACAGAGCAAGGATGAGGTGACACAGCTTGAAGCATGTAACTCATTTTGGTATTACTGTCAGTGCAGTAAACATATGAACTTCAGAACTTATTTCACGCATGTTTGCATTTGAAATTGGATTTTTTGTAAATGCAGACATGTCAGTTTGCATATTTAAAACCTTATCTGCAGATGCTGATGCCAGGAGGCTGAAGTGACCTTGTTATATTTGCCTGGGAAAGTACATACTTCTTCCATACAATAGGAAAGTTGTGCTGTGATTCTGCCTTATATCTCCTGCAGTGACTGATATGTAGCCTGCTTCAGGAAGCCTCTCCTGGAAAAGCTACATCTTTATAAATATTTATTTTGCTTAGTTTACATTATTCTATTAATATTGAGCCAAAGCAGTAATGTTTGTGATACTTTTGAGAGAGGAGAAAAGATAGGGAAAGGGGGTGATGCTAAATTCTACCTCCTAAGCAGGTCTGTCTAATCCCTGTATCCAGTGACAGAATACAGCCACATGTCTTTAAAATTGCCAAGCCTGGCAACGGCTTGACAGCTGTTCATTATTCAGAGAAGGCAGCCTGAATGCACCTAATTTAAGCTTTCATAGAAGCTGCATGGCCGAGCGCTTAGTTGATTGAGAAAGTGAACTCATTCAGAGTTGTCCTTAGGGCCACCTGAGAGAGTTGGAAGTGAAAAGCATTCTTAAATATTAACAAAAATTTTTCTCCTATAACAGAATAAAACCATAAGAACTGTATGAAACCCAGCAAGAAAAAAGGAATTTAGCAGTCTGCATCAGGTAGTTTTAAGTTAGGAAACTGAAAACCCAAACCTCAAGAATCAAGCCTGTTATGACATGTCTAATCAACACACAGTTCCACAGACCTGCCTGTACAAGTTTATCAAGTTAAACAAGGAACTCGTGTTTAGAAACTGCTTACCAAGCAAATTTCACAAATAATTTCTTTGGTCTAATACTCTGGCCACTTTGTATTGAAGTTTGCATCTATGGTGATGGAATGCTTAAAATTAGAGGCAGCTGACCCAAACATCTTTCAGACCTTCATAAGCAACACACTTTCCGTAATTACTCATCTTATCTGCTTTGTAACTGTGTTGAGCTTTTGGTTAGACTTCTTGAGGTGTGTGTTTATTACACAGCGAAACCTATGTTTTGCATATGACAATTGTTTTGTTTTACCATGTCTTAATCATGGCATCTTTCAAGTTCAAGAATTAAGAGGCATGATAAAATATATATCTAATCACAGAAGTAGTTTTGCATGACATAGTAGTGTTAGTTCATGTTTCAAGTATCAGTTCAAGTTTCTCAGACATAACAAATAGACAATCCTGTAAAATCGTGCAAAGTTCCCTTAATGGTGTTTACAATTTATTTCTAGACTGACCTCAAACTAGAAATACATACAGCCCAAGGGGAAAAATGTAACATTCTGGTTGTTTCTGTGATTCTTTTCTCTAAACTTCAAGTTAAAAGTTTTGAAAACTGGCAAAATAAACAGCTACGAACCTGCAAATATTTGATTACCACCCTTCACATCTATGCATACATATCCCTACAGTGGCAATTCAAGACTGCCTTGCCAGTTCCCTGTGGATAAGCCATCTATCATGTCCAAAGCGCTTCATGAGAGTTCTCCCCCCCAACCCCTGGAGTTCAAAAACTGCTGTGTCCCTATTGTCTGACAGGTTGTTAGAAAACTGAGTGCCACGTGTTACTTCCCTCACTGGCTTCTTTTTCAATGTGTGCAAAGTTTTGATCTGTCCTCAGGGAGAAATCAAAACCGTGTTAAGGAGAAACTATCCACATATGAAACACACAACTGATAAAGAATAAAACTGAAACAGAAGGAAAACCAACCAAAATAGCTAAGGAGGAAATAATATATAAGGGAACAATTATTTTAAAAGTGCTTTTTTTCCTCTAACCCCAGCTTCACAGCCCAAAGATTGGTATGGCAATAACAAATTTTCTGTAGTCAAGTACAGTTCAGAATCATGTGTACTAATGCTATGACAATAACTATTTACTGCTAATAGCTTTCCAGTTCACAGCTTAAGTATTTCCACTCTGAGCTGCAGAACACCATAAAGTCCTATAGCTTATCACAAGGGCCTGCAATATTTAAAGTTTACACCATACAGCTGCAGGTATGTATGGATGGGCAAGAGGAAAGGATGAGGAAAAAGAGAGCAAAGTGAGGAAAATGCTTTGACAGTTCTTTAAACACATCTAAAGATTAAGCATACATTTTTTGGAAATAAGATCTATTACATAGTACTCATGGAGATATTCATCTACTAGTTGAGAAGCTGAAACAGCCCCAAGAACCTTGGGCTTTTTTGTCCTCTGCCTTTGCAAGGGTGGAAAAGATCCCTATTCCTTCTATAATCTCTAAAATAATGTTATTTATTAAGCTCACTAAAATTTGTGCTGTTCTTCACAGTACTCCACCTACATTCCATATATTTCCCTATATTTCTTTAGCAGCTTCCCCTCCCTCAAATCCAATTTTTACCTGTGTATGGTATTCATCCACCCAGAAAACTACGTCATCCTGTTTTACCATGGGAGAATTCAATTTGGCAAAGAAACACTTGTATGCAAAAAGATGAAGTATTTCTTTTAGGCTAACTAGAGTTATTAACATAGTTGCAAATTGAACAGTTAGTTGTAACTTCAAAAGTATATTCTAGACCTGCCTTAAACTCCTTTGCTGGTAAAAGTAATCAAGCTCCCTGTTTTTAGGAGCAAATTACTCTAAATTGGAGTATACGTCATTTTTATTTGTAAGCTTCAACTTTACTATAGACAGTAGACACATCATTCCTGAATATGTTTTTTTAATACACAAAACTATTTTTCCAGGCTAGTTGAAGTTCTATACTTTCAAAAAGGGTTTCCCCCCCCCCCAGTCTACTAATATCTCCTTATCTTCCCATTCCTTCTGGACCAGTTCAGAGATTTGAAAACTCCCCTTTAAGGATCAGATTAAGTATTTACAGTAATTATCCCAACAAACCATTCAAGATTTTTTTTTTTAATCATGATGCACTCTTTCCTGCAACCAACTTGAAATGCTTAAAAAAAATGACAACTCCTCCAGAATCCCACAGCTTCTAGCACCCACTCCAAAATGTTTTAACATATATGAAATATAATATAAGGAGATAAACATATTAAAAGATAAGCCAACTATACCATCTCACACAATTATGTTAATCAAATGCATATATTTGTCTGGAAGAGCAGGAGCTAGATAAACAACATTATGTATCCTTACATGAAGGCTAAACTTCACTTAGGTAAGAACTTCTAGTAACTACTAATTAAAAAAAAAAGAAATAAAGAGCATTATTGATATATGGTAACACAATGTATACCATATATACACATGTATACATCTGGTTGGAATTTGTTCTAAAACTCTAATTTAAAATCTGTTTAGTACAAAATCAGCAAACAGGATGATTTTTAAAAGCATACTGTAGCTTATAAATAATTAGGTTTAACATCTATTGTACAGTATATTTTCATCCATTTTAAAAGTGATAGCCAGATAACTGTCCTGCTGTCATTATCTCTATTCTTTTACCTTTTTGTATCCTGTGAACAGGCAGACAGATTGCTCTGCACTATATGATGGATGAAAGCTCAAGATGGAAATCTGAGCTAGCAACCATTCAGGAATGGCAGACATTTCCTAGAGCTTCCCTCACAAGACTTCATCTCCAGAAAATTTTGTAGGACAATGGACTCACATAGTAAATCCTTTACAAAACAGAAAGAAATAACTTGTAATATCACTTTCACACAGGTACATGACAGCTTGATGTCATTTAATGGATTCAATATGCATGATTACTCAGAAAGGGCTCCTCTGGGATTCGGATCACTGGTGTTAAGCTTTTCCTTTCTATCTGCAGTGGGCCTTTTTAAGCAAACTTAATACTTGGTTGTAAATGGAAACATAGAAAAATGGGTAAAATGTCTTACATGTGCTATCTTAAGTCCTGAGTGGAAGCTTTTGTTAGCAATACACTTCAAAAGCATTATGGAAACACAAGCCTCCTAACACTTGAAATCCAAAGAGTACTTTCATTCCTAAGTGAGCTATGACAGATCCAAGATGAAAGATCACACACACACACAGTAAGTGTGGAGAGATGCTAACTACCATCACACAGACTAAACAAACAGCCAGAAGCAGGCAAAGGTTTGGTCTGGGGTCACCCAACCTGTCAGCAAAAGGAATCACAAATTTGGAAACCATTTTCACAGGATGCTGTATAGAGTCAAGAAACATTGTAGAAGTACTTGCAGACCCAGCCATATGCTTCATGGACACAGCCTGGTGGAATTGTCTTGTGCATACCTTTGCCTTCTGAAACTTTCAGTCTTATGTCATACAGGCTGGTCAAAACGCTAACATCTCTTTCCTTCCTTCCTCATCCCTCCAGTTTTTCAAATGGAATGGCCAAGAACTGTAAAAAATTACCACAAAAAGGATACAGAATATACTCTTTCTTCAAGAAGGCTCACTGAGATTTTAATTAGGGTCTGCCAATCAATTTTGAATTTGTGACACATGACAGATTAGCAGCTGCAGAGAGTCAAACCTTCTCCTTGACTACTTGTAATGGCAAATGCTATATTAGATAGAAAATGATTCAATTTTGCTTAGTCACCTTTATTACTAGTAAAATGGAAGGTGTCTCTCAACTGAATACTACCACTGGAACAACAGGTCATATCTGCTCTTTACACTATCAGTCCTCTAGACAAGGTTCCATTATAAACATGGAAAAATCAATGGACTCAATTTTTCAGAGTCATGGTAAATGTTGAATAGAACCAGTGTTATTCAACTTCTTGAACAACTACTATTTGTTATACTTTTGGATATATTTTCGGCTTTTTTTTTTCCAACCACACTGGGAATACCATGCAAAATTTCTTCTGACTGTGGAAAATTAAAAAAGTAAACTGCATCCTTTTTCATATAACTTTGAGAAATGACACAGATCACAAATTAGCTTGGTAACACCTAGTATCTGAAATAAATTATGAGAAAGGGATTTGTAGATTTCAGGGAATACGGGATTTTAATTCCTATCTAAATACAGTTCATATTAAAAATTATTATTAAAAGAAACAGGACTTTTATTCCCACACATGTTCTGCAGCCCGAGTGCCTCGGTTGTAAAACATGTCACTGATTCCTGAAGAGAAATACTATTTAATTTTCATACATATTTCAGCTCTTTGTCAACAGGCTCTCTGCTGCCAGCACTTTTTCTTTGCAGAGCACTCTAATTCAGAGTTGGAAAGAATGGTGTGGTGAATTTCTTTAGTTCATTAGTAATTAATAAAAGGCAAAGACGAAGGACTACTTTCCTTCATTGCCACACAGGAACAACCACCCAGGCAGACATTAGCACACATCCCATGTGATAATTACATAGCAGCTTTCGGTTCCAGTTTTATATATTACCTCACCATATATCATCCAGATTTAAGGCTTTTATGGGTGTGAAATGATTCATAAAAAATAATGGCAAATGGTTCCAAGTTCAATACCATTTTAGAAGAAAGAGATGGTCCAGCTGCATGTGAGCAGAGTTTATGGACTATACTGTGTTATGACCAATCAGGAAGATCAAATACTTCCAATGTTGACAGGTACCAGTTGCACAGGCTACCTGAGAAGGAAGTGCTTTTTCAAACATATTCTTTCTGCATATCTGTAATCTCTTTTCTGACTAAATTCACTTCCTCTCCCATACTACCATTACTATCAAGTTTTTAAAAACCTGAAATGTATCCCATTCACTCAGTCATAAGCTCTACCAGGACTCCTGCCCCAAAGGACCTGGCTCAGGAATGTGCAATGTCATAAAAGTTTTGCAGTTATCACCTTGACACAGTTCCTCCTTGTCACTGAGAATGTCTGATAAAAAAAATTCCCTTCAACATGTCTATGTAATTGGATACGAAATGCTCTTCTGATCTAACAGATATTTGAGTCTAAAAAAGTATTGCCTTTTCTTAGCTGGGGAATTTGTTTTGCTACCTTCTGTACCTAAAGAACATATAGACACAATGAATTACACATTAAAAATGATTACATCAACTGACAACCAAATTACTTAATTTCTTCCACTAGTTTAGGAAATACAGCTTAAATACAATTCTAAGCAGCAAATGGTCCCATGGGCAGCAAGGATTCTGAGGTGACGTTCTTTGAAACACACCAAGATTATTTAAAAACCAACACGCCCAAAGCCCTCAAAACCCTAAGCAACAAGGCATCTCTTCATAGCAACTTCCTTCCTCTGCTGTCTTTATCAGAGTAAAAAGCAGCAAGACTAGTCAGCTTAAATGCTGCTTCTCTGTTTTCATATTTACAGAGTCCCCCTCATTTGGGGAAAAGGAAAACACTCACAGAAAACAAGCAGCCCTCTCTTACTTTGGCTGCCAAAAGCTGGTAGAAAACTTGTCAGGATCGAAATATCTTTTTCCTGAAGCGAATGCACAGCACTAGGTTTTCAGGCACAAATGGACAGAAGTGAGTGAGATTAATAACTAACCCGCAGCAGGGCTTCTTAGTCGAAAATAAGTTCTGCAAGCTGTTATACATCCCCAGCCTCCAGAAACTGCTTGTTGAAGCAGCGGTGACTTTTTAAATGTAAATCTCTGTAGCTCCTTGGATGGAGAATCTGCACGATGTTTTACTTCAAGGAACACTGGGATGGGAAGTCAGTGGGCAAGTTACAGACGATATGACTTTGGGTGGTGGCTAATGGTAGACTCATGCTTGTCTCTAGTTATAACAAAACAGCTTTCCCAAACCTCATGGGAAACTTTAAGGATACATTCATAGGACTTCAAGAAAAATGTATGTTCTAACTTGGTTTTCCTTCAGGCTTAGGCTGGGCTTCGTGTGGTCTATTGATAGATGTTTCCAACAGGGGTTTCTGGTTTGCATTTTGCTTGCTTGTTACTTTTTGTAATAACTGTTGTTTTGGTTGCTGTGGAACAGTGCCTACTGCCACACATTTCTCAGATCTAAAAATAAGTAACTTACAGTAGCAGCATAGAAGCACTTTGCTCATTCTTCAAAAGTGGTCTGCAAAACGCTCCCTGGTAACCTACAGCCGACTAACTAGCTCCAGCTCTTTCCTTTTACCCTGTTGAATAACAAAAGCAGCTGAAAATGCACACAACTAACTAATTTATAAACAAGCAGCTCACATATTCAAAACTAAAACTAGAACTCTGATTTCCATTACATGGAGCACAAAGTGAAAGCAGAAACTGTGCCATATCTCTGCGTCAACTTTATTACAGTGAAGCTTTGAGCATTTCTGGATGAAAGTCCTACCAGCTCTTTGCCACCCTTCAACAATTAACTTCATCACAAAGCTGAAAACTGCCTTGGCACAGAGTGGAAGGACACATGAGAAGACAGCTAATTCATTAACTCAATTCACTGGGACCATTACCACACTCGCCTCATATGCCACTTCAACAAAAACCATGAATGAGTCTCAAGACTCTACTTTTTGACTTAGCTAGAGTTGCCTCAACTATATTTGGCTTGCCCTGACCTGTCTTCTCCCCTCCACTCCACACCTTCATTCTTCACTGGACTTTTGTCAGGAAGTTTAACTCATGGCGTGGAACAATACCCAACCATACACGAACCACAGGGAAGATACTGTGTAAACCCAACCCAGTCCCATAACAAGTGCACCAGTACTGGTACAGTTGTACCAACTGCACAGGATCGCTATTCAGAAGGTTTTCTAGCCTCTCTGCAGCACAGAGAGAAAGAAGAAAAAAAAATCCATCACAAAAATCCCTGTGGGATGTAGTATGAATGGGAATTAACAAGGTTTTCTACACTGCAAGAAATATTTCTTGTTCTTAGAAAGCACGAAGGTTAGACATAATGAGCTGTGTATTTTGAGGCTTCTTCCCTGATTAGTGTTTAATAAGAATGTGTTTCGTAGTTTGTAAATGTTCTATAAATGCATGGCAACTATATTATCTACATGGCAAGACAAGAGTATAGTACTGAAGGCAGATTTACAGAAATTTAATTTTCAGTTATTGCCACAGCTACAGTACAGCCATCAAGCAGTGGGAGTTTAATATACAAGAACATAACTTCTGTGCTTGGAGATCTCTCTATTAATTTTCTGTTTTAAGACTACAATAGCAAGTGTTTCATTCTCTTTAGCCATATGAATAGTTGTTCAATTGTATGATTACTCATACTCTCTCCTGCTTTTTAATTCACTGTAGCGTGCGCTTCTTCATGGCTAATAGTTACACAATTCCATTATTTCAATTTATGTCTGACTAGCAGCAAATTCAGATTGATCTATGTTCCTACTCCAATTCAGGAAGCAGTTAAATGACATCGTTACGACAAGCTCCATAAATGCTTACAACATTTTTCAAAGCAAGTACTTTTGCCTAAAGTCTTTGAAGAGATAGTTACAACCAGGCCAAGCTGACGCTTCAAAACCTGTGTTGGATTTTGTTCCCTTATGTATCTGCCACCAACCTCCATTTGAGTGAGTTCAGGCTACTCTACCACAAGACTTCCTGCACTTGCTCTTCCTGCTCCCCTTAGGTTGAAGTACAGGAGAGATTCTTCTTCATTTCCATGTAAGAAGTTTCTAATAGCTGTAACAAACATCTGGAGGACCTACTAATTTACAGGAAGGAGGAAAACAGATACCTACTCTTCTGGCAAACTGCCTATGAAGTCTAATATTTCTGTCTGCATTAGAGCTTCGCTACACCAACACTAACATTCTGAGTTTCATGCTCAATTCTTGAACTTCACAATTCATCCTGCCAAACGTGTTTCATCCCTTTCCATATCCTACAGGTTAGAAGTAATGTTTACATGTGCCTAAGCAACAGACTTGGATTAAAAGTTCAGCTTCTTAATCACTGCTCTGCTTCATAAGCAGTTCTGCCCAAGACAGTATCATCTGGTGCAACAGACATTTCCAATGGCACTTGCCCTAAAGTACATTCATTGGCACTTCAACTCAGAAGCCTTTGGAGAGCAAGAAAGAGGCCTGTTAAAAACTTGCTGACAATTTAATAGAACTTGTGAATGATCTTATAGAGAGCAGAATAGCAGACTTTTCTAAAGCAAATTGAGAATGGGCATTGTATTGGGTGATGGATAACACTGATGTTTAGTGGAATGTAGTTTTCACAGCAGCTTCCTCTGGCAGCTGTCTACATTTCAGACTCAAACTCCACAGAGTAAAACTCCCTTTATTTTGTCTGCACTGAAGGTCTGACAACACTGCTATAATCTCCTAAGACTCCAGGTTCTCAACCGCATTGCACTGGGAGAGACAAATGCTGAAGTAGTGACACTGAGCTGTTTTCTCATGTTAGCTCTCCTGTTGCTACAAATGTAATAATCTCACTAAAACCTAGAGATTTTTTAAAAATAAATATTTTCTATTGGCTTTGAGCTCAAGTTGGTTTACATTAGAAATGAAAACGGACCTTAATGATCATCTGATTCCAAACCCCCCTGCCATGGGCAGGGATACCTCCCACCAGCCCAGGCTACTCAAAGCCTCATCCAGCCAGGCCTTGAACCCCTCCAGGGATGGGGCATCCACAATCTCCCTGGGCAACCTGTTCCAGTGTCTCACCACTCTCATAGGAAAACATTTCTTCCTAATATCTGATTTAAACCTACCCTCTTTCATCTTAAAGCCATTACACCACGTCCTATCACTACATGCCCCTGTAAAAAGTCCCTCCCCATCTCTCTTGTAGCCCCCTTTCAGCACTGGAAGGCTTTTAAAAGGTCTCCTTAGAGCCTTCTCCAGGCTGAACAACCCCAACTCTCTCAGCCTTTCTTCATAGGAGAGGTGCTCCAGTCCTCTGATGATTTTCATGGCCCTCCTTTGGACCCTCTCAACAGGTCCATGTCTTTCTTATGTTGGGGATCCCAGAGGTGGATACAGTACTCCAGAGAGTAGAGTAGAGGGGGAGAACCACTTCCCTCAACCTGCTGGTCATGATTCTTTTGATGCAGCCCAGGACACGGTTGGCTTTCTGGGCTGCAAGCGGACATTGCCGGGTCATGTTCAGCTTCTCACCAACCAGCACCCCCAAGTCCTCTTCCTCAGAGCTGCTCTCAATTCATTCTTCTCCCAGCCTGTATTTGGGCTTGGGATTGCCCTGAGGCACACACAGGACCTTGCACTTGGCCTTGTTGAACTTCATGAGGTTGGCACGGGCCTACCTCTCAAGCCTGTCAAGGTCCCTCTGGATGGCATCCCTTTCCGCCAGCGTGTCGACTGCACCACACAGCTTGGCGTCATCGGCAAACTTGCTGAGGATGCACTCGATCCCACTTCAAGGCCCTGGCTTAAGGGGTTCCCTTCCTTCAAAAGGCAGTTACATAAATCAAGATGCTGTCTGTTCCCATGCTGATTTTCCTCCTCCTCCTCTTGCTTCTGCAAAACATATGTTCTGCAGTTTATCTAAAGCAGAGAAATTACATTTTCTTTTAGTTGTACAAGTCAGCAAGGCAGTGCTCTCCATCTTCCCCTGACCACCATGAAAGAAGAAAGATTTCTGGCACCCCATTAGGAACACCCAGAATCATGATGTTCCCAATGGTTCATAGAGCAATATACATAGCAGGCTTTCGTTTTGTTACTTGTCTGGCGTACACTCTGTGTTGGCTGGCTCAGCAGTATTTAGCAACTGTTCCTTGCTTATGTAGAAATATTTCTTGGATTAGAATTCAGTCTCTCTGTGAGCTTATTTGTTGAACTATGGAGTAATAGAAACATTATTTTGCCCTTAATCATTGTTAACAGAAAAATAACCACGACCAAACTATCTTGGATATATATATGATATTCAGTATCATGTATAACAAAAGGCATTGTATTAAAAATTTCTATTGAGTGTCAATGGTTTTAGTTACAACCTATAAAATTACACATAATGAATCCCATAACATTTCACTTACTAGTGTTTCTGTCTATTACAAATACTAAACTGGCAACAGCAAACGGAGTACCACACCAATTCTCATAATAAAAGGGTTCATTGCAGTCATTCTACATAATCCTACATAACTTGCAGTTTCCAAGTTTGTGATCCTTTGATGCTTATTTGGCTACAAAAAGAAAGTCATGTCTCCAGATAATGAAGTTTCCTGGACCATTTGATGCCTGAGAATATTTGATTCTTTCATTACTCACAGCTAGGCTCGCAAAAGATAAAAAAGATTTTTGCAAAACTACCTTAATGTAAAGGCTTATTTCTGATTTGTAGCACAACCAATGACCATAAAGAAGGTATTGTGTTTGCAAAGCAATTGCACACAGTAATTAAAAAGCCGACTACAGATAATTTCATACAACAGGGAGAGGGAGTGGAGAGCTGTTTCAATATAGAAACAACATCTATAAGTACACTCTTAATTTTAGCCACAAAGCTTGAATTCAGCTAAAAGATAAGATCTCTGTTTACTGAAGCCTTCAATTTCTTCTTATTCCTATTCACTTGTTCTGGAAACCAGCAGACACCCAGCTTGCCATTCATGACTGCATCTGATTTCCTTCATAAAGCCATGCCTAATTATACAAGGGGAGCACTAAGACCAAATAGAGTCAAGTAGACTAAAACAAGTTTGCAGCCGAGTTCTCCATTGAAATTTCTCTCCACTGGAATAAAATCTTCCTTCTACTAGGATCTGAAGCAAGTGTTATAGCATATAGAAATGGGGAAGAATCCCACTAAACTGTCCTTACCATATTTTCTTATTTTCAAAGGCACATTAGTGCAAAGCTGCAGGATGCATGGACAGCTAAGCCCATTAAATTATTACTGTTGACAGAAGGGCATTTGGATCCCACACAAACAGAAGAGACAGCTGCAGACTAGGAATACATGAGGAGTCCTGATTACGATAGATTAGTACCTACGCAGCTGAACTAAAAACAAGATTGAAACAAGGACAAAGACACCTGATGCATACTGCTTCCAAGGAATTCAGACCTATTTTGGGCCCCATTTAAGTGAGAGCCGCTCCTATTTCCTGATCAGACCCCAGTATCGGGGTTCGGTTACACCTGAGTCAATGGCATTGGGAAAGATGTACACAGGCTGCCAGCGGACTTGGGGTTACAGCAAGACCAAGGGAATCTGTCCCTTCTGACCCAGGGATGGGAACAGAGCTCGTGCTGAGCTAAAGGTAAAGTAAACCTGGTAAGGAAATTAATCTGTGGGATCCTGTTGTGAACGTGATTTTCTTTTGGTAAAGAAATTAATCTTTCTTCAGAATGTGAACTCTTTGAATTACAACTGAAAAGCAGGCTCTCCAATGACAAATGCATTGGACTTAACAGGACTGTGAAGAGAGAAGTCAGAGATCCACTCTGAGACTAGGACCAGGGTCTGTTTGAAGAGAATAGAAATGATTTCCAAAATAATATAAGAGACCACCTGAAACACAGTTTTATACATGGAGGACAGAGAGCACCTCCTTTATATTGAGGGAAGAGAGCACCTCCATCCAAAACTGAACAACCTAGCAGTGTACTCTGCTGGTTTGGGTCTCAGCTATGCACTTTACATCTCTTAGGTATTGTACATACCCATCCCATTTTCTGGACAAGCAATTAAACAGCTAGAAAAAGGTAAAAGTGGACATCGGCACCACCATTTTCAATTTTGCTTTAAGAGAAGGCTCCATGCACAAGTTCTGCAGGGACTTGATCCTGCCTGTAAGTGTTGAGCATACTCTAAGTATCTCTACTAGACTGGAACAGATTTTTTTTTTTTTAAATACAAGTCCCATGTGGCAATAACATCAGATAATTCCCCCACCTGCCCAAATTACCATGTTAACCCTGAGCATCATTGTTAAATTTGCAGCTCTACTAATTACAGTTTTGCTACTTACTTCCCTTTTGAGCTATGTACATTGTAGATTGAAAACTGTACTCTGCCATTGAAAAACTGATATTTTAGGTCCAAAGCATCAGAAGATTTCTATTTCAGAATCTACTCTCTGAGGTACCCTGTAAATGCCTATTTAGTTTACATGAGTAGACATCAAGGTAACTGCATGAGGCTTTACCTAGCCCTTAAAGAAATAGTCCAGCCTGTATAATCTGAATACAAAATATCTGCAGCACAGCAAACTTAGAAAAGTGGATTCTGTCTATGTTAACTAAAGTGCTGCCAGATCTTAAGTGATCTGAGCTCACATGTAGACCTAGCAGACTATTTCTCTGACTGCAGGCAAGCCTTGCCTCACACAGAGACAGCTCTGGACAAGGTGGTGAGCTGCGATGCCACCAAGAACCACTATAAAACAGTCCCATGCGCAGCACAGTGGCTTCCATACAGAGTAGGGTCTTAGCTACCCGGGCAGCATGCACTGCTGTGCAAAGGTGGCTAATACTAATTTGGTGTAGCTGTGCATTGCATCGCATTCTTGATGGATACAGATCTTTTAAGGTCTTATGCTACAATGCCAGCCAAAAGCAACAGGAGAATAGAAACACAAAAAAATAAGCTCTTGAGATCTGCACCTCAGTTACCCACCTATTAAAAAAAAGAAACAGACCTTTGCCTCTTAGAGTGGTAACTGCTACCAAAAATTCTGTGCGCTAACAGTATGTAAAGTGCTACCTAGAAAATCTTCACCATATTTTCACTGCTCACTTGATCACTCTCAAAATATTCTGACTTGGCAAAGGGTAGAAAAATGATTTGACAAATGATTTAAAAAAAAGGCTTGATTTAGGAAAGATTCTGTTTAGTTCTATTTACAGAGAGTCCTGCTGCTAGGAGAAATTTATCTTGGCACTCACACGTTGACATAATACTATCAAGGGTGAAAACGAACCATCAACATCACAGCTATGAGAATGTGTAAGCAGTACAGGCTGCTAGGTTTGCATGTAGATGTGCATATTGCTATATCACTACTTACAGTGGTGCAAAATGTTTGTAGGAAAAGTTACTATTGCTATTGAGAATATTCTTCTCAACCTCTTTACGTAAATAATAAAAATGCCTTGCTTTTTACAATTTCTTTTTCCTGCTAATTACTGGGGTAATATGTGTTAGATGCAGGTTATTTTAAAACTTGGAGAATTCAAAAGATAAGAACACTAACTCTTATCAATATGCAATATTCTGCTTTTTTAAAAATGTGCTTTAAGGTATAAGATGACTATGGATTTCAGAGTTTACCTGAGTATTGGTCTGCAGCTACTCTGGTACACACAAAGGACAGGTACAATGGTATGAGTTTATCCATCTCTCAGGCCTGGGTTTATTTAATATGACTATAAAAGGAGAACCGAGGAAAGTGCTTAGACTTACAGTAGTCAGCATAAATATTACGTGACTGCATTTGTTTCATCTCTGAATCTTTTCAAGTGGTTACTAAAATCCACCAGCACTCTGTCTACATTAATTCCTCCTATGTTGAAGGGCTTGTTGTGATACAGTATTGCACCCCTAGTCACTAAAATAGTTATAAGAAATTGGCTTGTACTTCCAATTCAGACAATACTGAAGGATTTGCAATATGATAGGAAAGCCTCACTTTAAAATAAATACATTCATGAGCATACACTGACTACCTTTCCTTTGAGTTTCATGGGTTTTTTCCTGCTCTCTGTTCTCTGACCATGGGCTATAGAAGACAACTATCCGCCTCTTCACTGCATAGCATGACATGTTTCCATTTTCACATTCCCAGGTACAAATCTTAACCATGCAAAAGCTATGCTGGACCTTTATCAGCTGGAAATCTAACTTTGTTTCTTGGTAGAGATAAGCATGTAAGCTTCCGACAGTCTAAGTACAACATGTCCAGTGGAGACTTTCACCTGCCTCTAATTTGAAGACTGAGCGATACAAATCACGTGTGATATGCCTAGAGAGGAAGAAGTCAATCACTTGTCATCAGTTGGTAAAACCACAGAGAATGATGTTTATTTCTGTTTTGGTTTGGTTTCTGGTTTATTTTTTTTAGTATGAGGGTAACCAGTTTTGTAACAATAGTGTTTGCTAAATAAAGCATCATGCTGCTTAGCTGCACAATTTTATCTAATAAAGACATTTATTTTCCTGAATTTTTACTTCCTCTTCTCCTAAACACTGACATTCTCCTTAAACATGAGCTTGTACATTAAGATAAAGGCTTGGTTTGTGCTCTTGCAGCTTACTTATAAGGCTCGAATTTTTAAAACTTTAGAACCAAACTAAAAGGTATTTTTTGGGGAACATGATGATACAACAAGATATTAAGACATTAAAGTATGATCATGATATATGTTACAATTTGGTCTTGAAAAGAAACATGAAAAGGAGAAGCACTCAGCTGATAAAGTTCTCTTACTATTACTAGTCTTTCATAAATGCTTTTCTTCACCTGTTTCTCAGACATTTGATGGTTATCAAAACAGCATATTTCAGCTGGAACAACTAATAGCTTTTCCCTTTTACTTGGGATTGTATTATTACAATCCCTCTGTCTCCTCATACGTGGTAAAAAGCACCTCCAAATTATCGGCAAATGGAAGCATGATATTTATGCCATCTGTAAGCTATATTAAAAATATGTTGAAGCAGATGAGAGAAACTACAAGATAGGTGGGATATACTACATTTCACAAAAAACTTTTGGATACTGCCATGAACAAAGACAACACTCATAAGTTCCTTCCGAAGAGAAAAAAAAATACTTGTTACATATGAGATCTAAGCACGTGAGCCATATGTCCGTATATTTAACTCTCCAAAAAACAAACAACACTAATGTCATATCCAACCTTTACAAAACCCAGGCTGTAGAAACCCTTCTGGGTTAACAAGAACTGACAGCAATTGTAGCAGTCTACACTGCCCCCCAGTGGGGGCTGCTTCAACTTCATTCTACAACAGCTTGCTTTTTCAGGGTTAATAAACACACTTGGAATGCATTGTTGAGTATGTAATTCCATGACTTAATTTATTTTAAGAAAATAATTTTAAAAGCTAGTGTTTATCAACTGTTATTCTCCCCCTTTTATGAATTACTCCAAAAATATAAAGGAACAGGCAAATATTAGTTTTATCACTTATATTTGCTTTATGGTATGTCTAGTATTTTCTACAGGCCTAGTGGATCAGCTTCACAGACAATGAGTAATATGTTGTGGATTTGCTTTCTGTAAATGTATTTCATCGATATGCAGATTTTATAATACTTACAGAGGTCTACCAAAAAGCTGGCAGAACATACTCATTTAAGCACATACCCCTCTCCTTAATGAATGCCATGAGCTTGTGCATAAGAAGAGCAACCCCTGACATCAACAGGAGTCTCCAAGACTCAACTATGATCTACACACAAAATACATCTAGAAAGCATCAAACTCTACAGAAGCAGTTCTGCTGAAGTAAGTCTTCAAAAGGCAGCATTATGAGACCACGAGCAACTGCCCTACCCCACCAGCATCCCTGCGGAGTCAGCCTATGGACCACCACACATAGAACCAAGCTAGTTAGCATTATTCCAGCAGGGCACACAAAAACATTGTAAGGTTAGCAACAGACAGAAACATTTGCAAGAACCTTGGCAGATCTTTAAAAGAGGGTAAAGATCTTGAAGCAAAACTTCATTATACAATCATCCCAGCAGATTTCCAATAGCCCATATTTCCTACATTACATGGTGCAAGCCTCTCTCAGTTCTGGTGCACATTGTTATGCTGAGTTCCCTAGCTTGGTTTGTATTTCATCTGATCTTTGAATAAATAAATTCTGATGGAATTGCTGCTCAGCTTGGTTTCTCCTCAACCCCCTGCTGGCACCAGCAGTTGTTCCCAGTCTTTCTACTGCCAGCAATACAGGAGGTTTCATGCCAGGCAATTGCAACTACTAGTGTCAAGGGTCAGCTCCACAGCCTCTTGTCTTTGTCACCAGCTCTCACAGCTGGCTGGCATCAATTTATTCTATTCTTTCAGGAGTTTACAGTCAGCTTGAGACTTTCTTCCACACAAAGTTCGCTTCCCACTGTGACCCTAGTAACCTTTACTTGAAGTAATTTATATTGCTAAATCCTGAGGTACTTTGGCTGTGCCCCTGGGCATTGATTCAATTTCTGCATCCTTTCAACAACCTTGTGCATGTATATGCAGTTGTCAGGTGCCATCAAGGGGAGGAACACACTTCAGTTTTCTATTCTGCACTGACACAGCCCCAGTATTGACCTTGGGGTACCCCACTAATGACTGGCCTGCAGCTGGACTTCATGCTTCTGATCACAACCCTTTAAGGCTGGCAGACAGTTTTCAATTCACCTCAGTGTCCACTTACTTAGTCTGTACTTCATTAGATCGTCTCTGAGGATGTTATGAGAGACCGTGTCAACAGCTTTGCTAAAGTCAAGGTAAACAACACCCACTGCTCTCACCTCCTCCACCAAGCCAGTCACCACATTGGTGAAGTCTATCAGGTTGAAGGATGACTTCTTCACAAATCTTTGCTGACTGCCCCTGATAACCATCTTGTCCCTCTTAAGTTTGTAAACTGCTTCCAGGATTAGTTACTCCATCACCTCCCCAGAGATCAAGGTAAGGCTGACTAACCTGTAGCTCCTCAGATCCTCCTCCTTGACCTTCTTGAAAGCAGGGGCGACTTTTCTTCCACTCCTCAGGAAACTCCCCCAGTTGCCATGACCACTCAAAGTTTATTGAGAACAGTCTCCTAATCTCTCTTCACACAATGTTAGCAGTCTCTCTGTTTTGGATTCATTCGTTGTGGGCTCCTCATTCCTCATTTGTAAGGCAGCTATAATAGCAGTGTAGAAAGCAAACCTCATTTTTATTTTTATACAGATAAACATTTTCACTGGAGCACCAATAGAATAAATACTAATTTACAGATTACTAGCTTCAAGGTGCTAACGTCAAGTCATTGAAGAGCTTAAGACCATAAAATTACACAACTTCATCTAGTGGAGGCAAAAGCTGAATGTCTGCTTCAACAATGGCCATGAAACAGAAACATTTTGCCATTGTTTTGCATGTTCCCTAAGAAAAAGACCTGAAGGAAAAAATGCTAGTTTTGTACTTGACCACCCTCCAGAGGCTTGACTTGACATGTGAGACCAGTTCTCTGATCACTATCTTCTAGTACAATCTCATTGCTCCAAGTCATTCTAGTGGAAACCTCCAGAAAAATGGAAATTCAAATATGCTCAGGAGTGATGATAAAAGTACCTCTCACTGGACAATCCTGTAAGTCTTAGTGAAACTGCAGTTATGCTATGATACAGTTGTACATCTCTTACACAGGAGTTCCCTTAGTAATTAAAAAAAGCAGTGAATAAGTCTTCTGTCCCTTCAGTTTTCCTCAGAAAATTCAAAGTCTTCAAGATGATAAATCCCTTTGCCCTTCAGTTCTTTTAAGTACAAATGCTGAACTCCTATTACGCTTTTTTAGGGCTCAAGCTACACAGAAAAAAAAGTGTGAGTGTGTTATTCCCTGCAACAAGCCTGCAAGAAGCCTGCAGGGAGGCAGTTTATGACAAAAGTAGGAGAAACACTGTACTACAGACTCAGTCAGAAAGCCCTGAAGTAGGCTGTTCTTCCTTTGAAATATTTTTTCTTTCCTCCCACTTCAGTTTATCTTTGCATAATCTCTTTTATTTTGTTCAAGTGAAGCAGCAAGAAATTTCCCCTCCTCTTCCCCCCCCCCCCCCTTTTTTTTTTTTAATTGAGAAGAACTGCTGGTACTCAGCCTCTGGTGGGAAAAAGCACAGACTGAGACACAGTCCTGGCTCACTTCTCCCACATTATTCACTTTCATGCAGCTAGAAGCCAATGTGCACTCATTGCTGTGATCTCTCTGTTTGGCTTTTAACTTAAATAGCCATCTGTAGGAGCATCTCAGCTGCTTTCAGCAGCCAGAAGCACTTGAAAACAGCAGCCCCCTAACATTGTTTAATTTTTACAACTTTGAGGTCACAAAAGAGACCACTAACTGTTTCAATGAAACTCCATAGGATGGGCTTGGCTGGATGATTTGTTTCTGCTTTAGGATTTAATTTGAACAACATGGAGTTTTACCCATTAGCATAAAATAAATCAGCACTTTGCACTGGTTTCCCACGCATCACTTTCAACAGGCTGCCAACATTAGGATCATGTGGATAGATGACAAGCACTCAAACTACTTACATCTATTAGAGTCCATTGGTCACATCAGCTCTTGGTTTTGATCATTCTTTAAGCTGTATATCACTGCTACTTACTTCCCACAGTCACCAAGTTTAATGTGCACACATTCCTTGTAATTCAGCCACAGAGCATACTTAGACAGTCATAAATTCAAACCAGGTAGCAGGGGTTTGAACAATATAAGACACTTTCCCTCAGTAAGGCAGTTATTTGAAATACACCATAGCTGTACTTGCAGGACTTCAAGTAGATCAAGTATCAGAATTCATATTTTCCTTCCCCAGCTTTCCATATTCACATTACCACATGAAATGCTGCTTTATACGCAAGTGATTTTGTTCCATAAGTCTAACTGAGGTAAGTTTGAGATTTACTAAACTAGAGTCCAGTTATGTCAGTTCATCTTCAAGATAATGTGTGACAAAACAAAAGATGCAATTTAATAGAAGCCATTGAGCTAGCCAGAAAAGACAGGATATTTTCCATGAAAGACTTTCAAGTTTCTTCTCCCTCCACCCTGCTTTATTGCGCCATGCCATAGGGGACATAAGAAGGAGACAAGGAAATGCATTGGATTTACACGAAAAGACAAAAATTAGCATGTTCTAGGTGCTCCTACCCCTTATCAGCTGTACCATCCCATACCCTTGCCAATCATGAGGCACACAAGGCTGCAAAACTCCATTTGCAAGCAGGAGGTGAACACAGAGTTTGGTTTCACACAGGTGGCCGCAGCCCCTGGGATCGCACTGTGGGAGGCAACATGGCCACCACCCCAGAATGCTAGCCCAAACGGCCCCCACACCCTCTTACAGAAGCCCTCAAGGCTCCATGGTGCCCCAACCCCTTCCATGCTGTGAGCTTTCTGCCTCTGGCCACACTACACACTCCTCTCCCTCAGGAAGACAAGGAGCATCAAGTCTGTCTCCCTCCCAAAATGGCGGGCTTCCCGCCTCACCCCTAAAATGGCGGGCTTCCCACCTCCCTCAGGGCTGCCTGACACATCCCAGCCTGTTCCTGGGGGGCTTTTAACCATTTTTAACACAAAAGGCCCCCACCCCTTCCCCACAATCATATCATACTGTGAGCTTTCTGCCTCTGGACACACTACACACTCCTCTCCCTCAGGAAGACAAGGATCATCAAGTCTGTCTCCCTCCCAAAATGGCAGGCTTCCCGCCTCCCTCAGGGCTGCCTGACACATCCCAGCCTGTTCCTGGGGAGCTTTTAACCATTTTTAACACAAAAGGCCCCTACCCCTTCTCCACAACCATATCATACTGTGAGCTTTCTACCTCTGGCCACACTACACACTCCTCTCCCTCAGGAGGACCAGCAGCCTCGAGTCTGTCTCCCTCCCAAAATGGCAGACCGCCCCCTTTCCCCTCTCTCATGAAATGGTGGGCTTCCCACCTCCCCCAGGACTGCCTGAAGCATCCCAGGCCATTCCTGGGGAGCTTTTAACCATTTTCAACCCAAAAGAAGGGGAGCAGCAACTCACCTCACCCTGCAAGACACAGCAGCAAGCTCTTCACAGAGGCTTTTCTGAGGCCGGTCCTGGTGCCACAGCTGGCACCAATTGGGCTGATGACCAAGGGGGCTGTCTCCTCAGGGGAGGGCAGCAGCTGCCTCTTGACATGTTTTCAACTGCCACCAGGCAAAACTCGAATAAAACAACACACTTCTGATCTATTTCTGGTAATTCTACACAGCACTGATCAACATTGTGCTGTGTAAAATGCTGTACTTCTCCATGTTCACCATTAAAAAAACCCAAACAAATAAAAAACCCAAAAGAAAACACAAAAATTAAAAGTTTTTCATGGAAAAAATTTTCCATTACACCACCTCTGCCAGTTACATTTCTGACCTGCACCCGATACCAAGAAAGGGTCAGCACCCTGCCAGGGGCTGCCTGTTTTCTGAGGAGAGAGCAATACACCCCTGCCAGCCCGGCCATACCCTTCGTGGAGCAAAACCAACCTGTTGTACCTGCTTTTACAACACAGAGAAGCCCTGCTAGGGATCTCCACGACTGTGTTCTACACAGGGCACGTTCGGTGTTTAACACAGAACATATGCTGGGGCTGGGGGGAGAGCTGGCAGTTTGGGGAGCTCAGGTCAGAGAAGCTGCCAAAAGCCCTGACTGAGCTGCCTCTGTGAAGAGGGGAGAGCGCAAGAACTGTCTGATCCGGGCAGGCCGTCTCAAACAGCCCGGCAGGGTCACCCCTCCTGCAGCCCGCTTTTAAACACCTGGAGCCCCATGGACTCTGCCATCCAGTCCTGCACCAAAAGAGGAAA
This sequence comes from Pterocles orientalis, assembly GCA_011057875.1. NCBI lineage: Eukaryota > Metazoa > Chordata > Aves > Pterocliformes > Pteroclidae > Pterocles > Pterocles orientalis. Next base: position 102,078 of record WKFP01013898.1, read on the forward strand.
CACAGGAAGTGGGTGTAGGCCAAACTGTCACGACAGGAGCCACAGGCATCCCTGCAGTCAGTCTCACGCTTTGCTTGGGACATCTCCTCACGTGCAGAACAAAGCTGAGGGAAGTACAAGCAGTTTCAGTCGCGAGGCCGTGAGTTCCGCATACCAAGAAACCACTTAAAAACAGCCACGTTTTCTGGGTTTGTTTGTGAGGCAGGTATGTCCTAGGATACAAATCTTTGGGGAGATTTAAAATAACTATAAAAAAAAAGAAAGATAAGACTAAGCAGAAAGTGAACTAGGGCATAGGCAGGACAGGTGACTCGTGGCTCTGGTTCCAGCAGACAGTGTTGGTGATCTTCTGGGTGTGTCTGTCCTGGAGAGATTTTCTACAAACAGTTCTGCAAACTACAGCAGAGGTCCAAAATCTTTACAAAACATTCAGGAACACTATCACTCAGCTTTCTGTACCAAGTGAAAGCAAGCATCCTATCCATGCTAAGGGGCTTTACCTCCACCTAGGCATTTCTGTGACCATCTTTTCAGATCCAGCTATCTCCAGCCCACATCACCTGTAATACTTCTTGTCTAGACCAGCCCACGTATCGTATCTCTAAATTTACATGCCAGTTTCAGTTATGAAAAAAGATGTACTTGCTGAAGAAAGGAGTTGGATATGGAGTAAACAAACCACAGATGCTTCTCTGAAAACCTCGACAGATTCAATATGCACATTTTTTTCTGAACACTTCATGTTTCAATTGGCAGCTATAATCCAAATTACTCTGCCTAACTCCACAACAGCACTTATACAGAAGCATCAAAATTTCATGCAGAAACATGTTTTTGAAAATGAGGGGATTTTTTCTTAAGACTTTACAAGGATAGACTAAACATTTCTAGATTTTTTTTTTAAATATACAAAAATCAGACGCTGTCCACCTGCTAATCACTGAGGTCAGATAGAAAAAAACCCCAAATTGCTCCACATTCACATGTGAATTTTTGTGTATGTATAAAAACTTCATGTTGTACAGTTGTTAGTGCAGTTTGGATTGAACCAAATATTGAACTGAAGAAGTACCTTCAGATTTTGTGTTAACAAGTGATCATTTACCCTTTTTCGCTGGACAAGTCCAGCACAGCTGCACGCAGCCTTGTTGGATTTAACGTCTTCCTTCTTGCATTTGGTGAGATTCCAGTGCTGCAACAGCTCAAAGATGTTTTTCTTTTACCTTGGAAGGCGTGCAGTAAGTCTTCAGAATGTGCATATATTTGTATTTGCAGACTAGGTTACAGCTGGATAAAAAGGGTATTTTTTTGTTTTATGGGAGGAAATAAGAAAGACTGGTGCCATAGACAAGGATTTCATTAAGAGGAAGAAATCCCAGTTCTCCAAAAGGGAAAAAACTGTGCTTTGCTTGAAGATCTTTCATGAAACAATTTGTGTGGTCTTTATCATTTCAGTTTCTTAAAGAGCTATAGCTGCAGATGTACATGATTGTCTGACCTGGCCTCAAAATTTGAGTTCTTCTTTAGCCCGTTTATGTCCTAAATTCCATTCCAACCAAGTAAAGATTATTTTGATCAAAAAGCTGTTGCACCAGCATGTAATCTCCCAATTAAATCTTATCAAAACCATAGCAATAGGCCTAAAATAAGACACTTAAAACTTGACAACCGGAAAAATTAGCTGCAATTATGTATCATTGTCTTATCCTCACTGCATCTTCTAAAGTAGTCATCCTCTAAAGCACATACAGAGCATGTTTTTGCATGTCTGCAAGTATTTTCATTATCCTAAGATATGACAGAAGAGTCTTTCAGTGATGTTAAAAGGTTGGGAGCAGCAGAAGAAAGAAAGATACTTTTTGTGTCAGAAGTGAAACAACCTGAATTAAGAAAGTTAAATGAAAGATAAAAATTGTTAAGATGGAACAAAAACATTTGTTTACATTTTACTTTCCATTGTTTTAAAACTTCTTTTTATGTGGTTCGTTTATGGTGTTTTTAACTTTCCTTTTCCAGACCAAAAGTGAAAAAGTTTAGTTAAAAATAAAGAAATGTAGAAGTGGAGCCTTCTATAACTTTACACTTTACAAAGTGTTTGTTCATGCAGAAAATGATGATGATGATGAAATGTTTAATTGTCTTCAAAATCCCATTTTTTCTCTATTGTGGCTGAATCTATGTGCCAAAATAGACGTGTTTTATAGCGGTATTCTTTTATGTTTCCTGATAAGGCAGTATAAGAGAGCAGGAAGAAGTGGGTTATTTTTGAGGGAAAGATTCTATTACATAAAATCAGTATTATCTAGCTGTTATTAGTGTTTTTCACTTGTATCTCTCAAAGCATCCCACGAAGAGAGTCAGGGTCCTTAGCAGGAGGCCTACTGTTCTTTCCTAAAGGAGAGAAACACCGTCAAGGAGTGTGTTAGTGGACAAACACTGACAATGGAGAGTAATTATGAATAAACTGGTGTACTCATCATATCTTCTTAAAGGAAGATGGGAACAATTTGGAACAATTCTAACAGCTGACTGGAACAACAATGGAAACATTCAAAAAACTTTCATTTTACTGAAGCAAAACTGGCTTCTGACCACACATGCATGAAAAAGCCACCCCCCCTTCCCAAAAGAATGCAAGCATCTGAAGATCAGAACATTTGTATATGCAATTGCACACCAAGATCAGGTATTTTCAAACCCAGTCTAATACTCAGATGTCTAGCTGAACAGCTGCATGTCTCAGCACTCCAGTTTTTTACACAGTTACTTAAATACCTCAGATACACAGATGTTTTTGCCAACTTATACACTGATCTGCTTTCACTAAAGGAGAAGTAATGAGCTAGTAGATATTACTTCACATTTAATTAAGGCACCAAAACAGAAGGTGGGTGAAGGACAAGCAAAAGGGACAATATCATAGAATCATAGAATCATAGAATGGCCTGGGTTGAAAAGAACCATAGTGATCATCTAGTTTCAACCCCCCCGCCATATGCAGGGCCGCCAACCACTAGACCAGGCTGCTCAGAGCCACATCCAGCCTGGCCTTGAATGCCTCCAGGATGGGGCATCCACGACCTCCCTGGGCAACCTGTTCCAGTGTGCCACCACCCTTTGGGTGAAAAACTTTCTCCTAATCTCTAACCTAAACCTCTCCTGTCTTAATTTAAAACCATTCCCCCTTGTCCTATCACTATCCACCCTCGTAAACAGTCGCTCCCCCTCCTGTTTATACGCTCCCTTCAAGCACTGGAAGGCCGCAATGAGGTCTCCCCAGAGCCTTCTCTTCTCCAAGCTACACAAGCCCAGTTCCCTCAACCTTTCCTCATAGGAGAGGTGCTCCAGCCCTCTGATCATCTTAGTGGCCCTCCTCTGAACCCTTTCCAAGAGCTCCACGTCCTTCCTGTGCTGGGGGCCCCAGGCCTGGACACAGTACTCCAGATGGGGCCTCACA
>WKFP01013898.1:118946-203946 GCA_011057875.1 Pterocles orientalis
CTTGGCCTTATTAAACCTCATTAGGTTTACACGGGCCCACTTCTCCAGCCTGTCCAGGTCCCTCTGGATGGCTTTCCTTCCTTCCAGTGTGTCGACAGCACCACTCAGCTTAGTATCATCCGCGAACTTGCTGAGGGTGCACTCGATGCCATTGTCTATGTCATTGATGAAGATGTTAAAGAGCACTGGTCCCAAGACGGACCCCTGAGGGACACCGCTCGTGACTGGCCTCCACTCTGACACAGCACCATTAATCATAACCCTTTGGCTGTGTCCAGCCAGCCAATTCCTAATCCATCTTACAGTCCATCCTTCAAATCCACACCTCTCCAATTTAGAGAGAAGGATGTGGTGAGGGACCATGTCAAAGGCTTTGCAGAAGTCCAGGTAGATGTCTATTGTTCTAGACTACCTGGCCATACTTACTAAAATTTCTTTGGACAAAAACTGGGTCCTCTGAAGATTTCCATGACTGGGCAGGAATGCCTTAAGAAATACGAGGCAACTTCTACTATTTGGGATCCAGACTGTGTTTCTTCCATAACAAAGATGCCTGAGGAATGAGAATAGCTCTGAAAAATAATAAAAATATAATTCCATAGAGCAACACCAGTGCCAGTCCTAATATCATTGTGCTTTTCTGTGTAATAGTCTAGTGGGTAACACTATTGTGTGGGAACATTATCATATTTCACACACTGGAGTATAAAATTAGATTTCCCTGAAATTTCTAGCTGTCCATCAGTTTCACTTTGGTTTTGTGAAGAGACATGCTCATCTTCCTAACTATCATCTGAAGAGACCATGGTGCTTCAGGTGCTGATGAACATGTGCATGTGGCATAGGAAGAGTATTCAAGCACATTTCTCTTTAGATATTTCTACTATGGAATTTCCAGCAGGTGAAATACAAATTTCTATTAAAAGATAATTTTGTATTTTTAGAGGTTATTTCACGAAGCAAAGGAAATAATCTGCATTAGCACCATGCATATTGAATTGTTCTGGACACAGCTTCCAAAAATTTGAGCCTATTCTAGAGTTTAACTTTTTTCATGGGAAGGGATTTGAGGGAGGTTAATATAGAAATGAGTGATGAAGCAGAAAGTGGCTCCTGACAAAAAAACCCCACACCAAAACCCCGACCCCAACATGAAAGTTTAGCAAGAATTCTCCTGAAGCCAAGAAAAGGAAGATATTAGGAGCCTTTCACTGAGAGATATAGTGTTCACCATTAACTCACTCAACCTGAATTGCATTTGGTTGTTGAAATCTATATGTGTCTCCACACAACCAGACTGCAGGGCTGTTGTGTAGAAATCACCACAGAAAGGGCTTCTACCGTTAGGAAAAAATAAGACTCATATTTAGAAATATTTGGTCTTTCAGTCAAAACTCCTATTTCCTTATTCACCCCTTACATAAGATTCAGAGACTGCAACATTTTCTATTCCCTCTTGGAATAGAAACGTTGGAAAGAAAACAGTTTTATTGGGTTAATTTCAATCTGAACTGGAAATACCAGTTCACGTGGATTTTTCTGCTAATTAAAAGGCCTTAAAGGAAAAAGAAAATCGGTAGGTATCCTCTAACCAGCAAGCTGGTACAAATATACAGCCTAACAGCTCCTGAAGGTACAATTTTTTTTTTTTTAAGTTTAAAAAGGAGAAAGCTTGTATCATCAATATTTGGGTCTAAACACCCTAAGTTCAGGATCATTTCAAACTATAGTTTTGTTTTTCCCAATATAAAGACAGTCCTTGCTTTCAACAGTAAGGGCACATATGAGCACTTACTCGGGACATTTGGACACTTCAAATCAATACTCATGCTTTTGGTTGCACTCATCTTTAGTTTTCCAAGATAAATGTTGAGTTGCTTGATTTCACTCCCTGTCTAAATCTCAGCATGTCCTTTCCACTTCCTTTGATCTTATGCCTTCAGCTTTCTAAGCCTCCACCTCCAATTGTCCTCCCTCCCTTCAGAATCTCCGCTCCTCAGACTTCATTCTTGGCTGCTTACTATCTTCGCTGCTTTCAGCCTTCAAATCTCAACTCCTCATCTCTTCTTCTAGTCACCGGGTTTTTGTACTCTTTTTCCTATTTACTTCATCCATATACTCTTCTGGACAACTTAGACTGATTTCTTCCATTTATGTAAAATATTTCTAACTCTGATCTCTTCCGCCCTTGCTTCATTCTTACCCCCGGGGACATCTTATATTGTCACTAAAGCCTTTACATCTGAACCAGAATATTTATCCATAGTCTTGCTTAATCTCTCCATTTAATTTATTTCTCACATGCTCCCAGCTCTCACTTCAAATTGAAAACACAGCTTTTTGCCGTAGCATTTCAGAACTGAGCTTTTTGATTTCTTACATCTTAGAAAAGGGGGGGCATCTGTATCTGTATTATTTATATGCAGAAGGCATTTTGGTCATGCATTTTGTGTGACTACATAAAAATTGCATTGTTCTGTGTCTCCACACCACCTCTGAGGGTTCCAGGATTCTGTGTGGTGAAAAAGCACAAGGGAATTTTGGAAGATCGTATTTTCCACTGACAGCTCATTCTGAGCTGAAGTGAGTACACACAGCAGTGACATTTTTAGCTGTGAATCCAAATGAATTTTTATTTTTTTTGTGGTAAAAGCCAAGCTAACCCTAGGATTCAAAGGATTGCTGCTATATCCACTTTCTTCAGTTAATACTTGGCCCAACCGCATCTACCTCTAGCCTGACATTCAGCTTCAGTCTTGTGGGTTTTTTCGAATTTGGCACAATCTACATAGCTGCAAAATGCTTAGCGCCAGCCTCCACTAGTCTGGAGTTGTCATTAAAACACAACTAATATGTCTTACAGACAGGAAACTGAAGATTCTGTGAAAAGCAGGTATGTTCTCACAAAGACAGGTCCTGCCATTAGACATTGCCTGACGAGGAGCTAGGACTGATCCGTAGCATCTCAGTCGTACAGCCCACAACCTTGCACCCATGTGAAATGCATCCCCCGGGGCAGAGGAAGGGATGTTGCCCCATTTCTTGAGCTTGGGTAAAAAAAACAGTTCCTGGTGGTTTTCTCCCACTTGCACCAACGTAAAGGGCAGAGAATGAAGGGTCTACCAGGCAAAGAACATTTTAAAACATGTTCCTTGGTGAATATGGATGAACTCCCTGATGTTATTTTTTTCTTAATTGACTGGATTTTGTCCAGAACAGAGCAATGAACAGAAGTAATTAATTGTAACATTAATGAAGACCGTGTAGGTTGGGCTTAGCCATCTATTTGTTCAGTTGTCTGAGTACCTGAATCCAATACGAACATTTTGAAGAAAAGCAAAGGCAAGGATTACAATATTGTCATGCAATTCATGACTTTCTTCCAAGACCTTTCTTCTAGGCTCCATTTCTGTTTACATCTCACTTCTTGCGTTCTCTGTGAATGCCCTTCATTGCCCGTGAAATAACAGTGCATGAAAGAAAGTTTTAAGACTCTGGAGGCAGGAAGATGGAAAGTACAGCTTTTTCTTCCTTACTTGTTTTCTCCTCTAAAGCCCAACTGTTAGTTTTACTCAGTCATATCCTGAGTTGCCGATTCAAGCTGTTTTATGAGATATGGAGAACTGTGCCTGCCATAACCTCTCAAACACGTGGCATTGCTCTGATTTACATGTACGTAAGTGAAGGGGTCTGTTGCTAACCTCCCCAACACTGCTATGACTAGCAAAATTGAAAGCAACTATCTTTATTCTGGATTCCAGATGTCTTTCCGTTACTCCTCTATGACTGTTCTGTTTGTATGGGCAAGCAGATTATTTAGAGAGATGAGAGCTGCACTCAACAAGACAGGATTTTTGCACATTTCACAACTCTGCTCACAAGAGAAGAGCAGACAGTTCAGCATAGCATACACGTTGCAGTTTTGCCATGAATTAATTATCAATGAGAAACTGGCAGCCTTTGCTGGCACTGGTACAGCACCAAACTGAAAACCCTAACTCGGCTGAGGAGCTGAACCGGCAGGCCACAAAAAGGTGCCAAGCATCTACCAATGTTCTGGGTAACTTCCACCTGAAGTTAAATATTCAACTACTTTCCCCACTAGCACACAATCCAATTGTGTTGCCAATCATATTTATGATTAGCATACGCTAACCTGCTTCATTTTCTCTGTTGGCTTCCTAGCAAATACATGTGCATAGGGAAAAAAAACCATGCCCCTTATTGGTACTAGCCAAAACGATTGTTAGTAAAATCTGTGAATGAGAACTAAGATGCAGATTTCCAAAAATACCGAAACACCTACGAACATTACTAGAATCACTTTAAGTTTCCCAACAAATAACTAGAGTAGCCTGTGACCAAGGAGTCACATTTCTCTTTGGCTTGGTTAGCAAAAAATGAGTAGAATGAAGTTTCTTCATCTCAGCTCCATCAGCACAAGCTCATTGGGAGCTTATTGGAAATAAACCATTTTGGATTTCCAGAGGAAACAATTTGTGTGTTTCTGAGGATCTGACAAATTTAGATTGCTAAATCTCATTTCAACAGCAGACAAATCAATTACATGTCTAAATGGCTTTCAAAAATATCATATCTCTAAGACCCTTATAAACTGCAACAGTGAGTGAAACAACATAAAATAATTTGAAATCAGGGGCTTAATTGAGCACTGATTAAGGCATCCTCTCTTCCTAAGAGGAAGACCTATAAGAAATTCTTTAAACCTAGGAAGAGGCAAGCCCTTATAAACCCTAGAATTCTGACTTAGACATCCATGGTAGTTACCTATAAATGACAATTGCAGAAGTTTTGTAAATGGTGGTATAAATAAATACATAATTCAGCATAATAGCCTCTATTTTAGCAACACAACAACAACTAAGTGATAAGCAGGACAGAAGCTTGTGAAAACTAAACATGAAACAAGATGTTTGGGTTTTTTTCTGTCCCGTTTCCTCCCCCTCCCCCAAACCAAACCCCACAACAACAAATAGAGTTCTGTTTAAGTGGAACACAGAGAAATTGAAATGACCGAGCATTGGCACAGGTTGCCCAGAGAGGTTGTGGGATCTCCATCCTTGGAGATATTCAAAAGCCATCTGGACATGGTCCCGGGCAATTGGCTCTAGGTGGCCCTGCTTGAGCAGAGCAGTTGGACCAGATACCCCCCCAGAGGTCCCTTCCAACCTCAACCATTCTGTGGTTCTATGATCCTGTAAAACGTACAAATGCCTCCACACATACGTTAGAATTCAGCAAAATAAAATCAGTGTAGTTGGTTTGTTCAACCTTAAACAGCAAAGCAGCAGAACAAACTATTTTTTTTTTGTGAGGCTGGCTGCTTGAACGACAAGATTGCTTTTTGATAGTTGTAAGAGGTACCCAGACCAAGGACATCTACGCCAAACTATGCATAACAGTTCTCTTTGCTGAACAATGTGGCTTAAACATTTAACCATTCATACTATTTAATCACAGCTACTTTATCCTGTCACCACTAAGCTATTGTTGAGATTGCTTTCTCTTCTCCATTAGCCACACAAGCCAACATTTCCTTCTTGGTGTGCTCACAAATTTGTGAGCTTTCCTTTGATGTGAGCCTTCTTTGATGGCTTTTCTCTTTTCAGGTGAGAGCCAAACAGGCATTTCCTGCAGAACAGCCATTTGAGATCCCTTCCCTCTAGTCAGCGCCCTTCTCAGCTTTGAGTATTTCAGTTATGAGTTTCTGTGTGTATGTGCATATGTAAATCCTTATTTTAGATTCTGTTCTCACCCCTCCAAAGCTGTTTTCTGATATACATCCCATGTTCTCTTCCAGTACGCCAAAGCTACTGAGGTGAATTTCTAAGGAGGAACAGATAGTCCTGGCTCCACTTACTGCAGATGGTGGCCCCCTTCTCCTTTCTAGCACCGCAACGCACCCCTCCATTTTTCTCTATATTCCTCATTTGTTCATTGCTTTTCACACGTATTAGGTGTTCCTGCAAATAAATGCATGTCTGAAAGCAAACAGTTGGAAACTTCAGTCACTACAAATCCCAGAAACTGATTCAACTTCTTAAACAAAAATACCACAAATACGTTTTGAATAGAATTTTAAAGGGCTTAATAAGATCTAAAAATACCAGGTAGGTATCTTTTAAAAGGGAGGGTTTTTTTTCCCCTCTAGCTCTACATCTTACCTGATTGTATGACAAAAGCAAATCCTGAACAGAATATATTTTTAATCTTCTTTTAAAACCTTGAACACGCTATCCCCTAACTCCAGTTGTATATGTCCCCTGCTTCCACTTCAGTTCAGCCACTAAATTAAAGCGAGCCATAACCTCCTCTGTCTAGTACTGAAACTATGGGCTTCAAAGGAGTCAATACCTCCTTTTTCGCTTTAGAAACTTTTTGCAATGTCATTATTTTTATGAGAATCTTTCTAATTATTACAGACTACTTTTCTATCATCAAGGTCTATCATTGGTCTTGAAATTCAGTATGCAGATAAGAAAGCAAATCCAGCTTTCTGAGTCACTTCTCAAGGTGCTAAGATATAAAATGCAGTGGTGATGAATTAATTCTCCTTCTAATCACAGTAGGATCAGAATTTGGGATGCAATGTTAATCATCCTCACAATAATCCCATCTTAAAATGTACTTTTTTATTGCCAGGATTATACATCTTGATCAAAATGTATTCTCGGGTTACAACGGGGTGCCTATAAGAGGGCACAGACAGACTGCCTAGGTGTAATGAGGTTGATGGATGAATAACAATGTCTCTATTCACATACCCAGACCCTGCTTATCTGAGCCATCTGCTGCTGAAATTACAAATCTGTACTGAAGAATGGTAGATTATTTTTTCTCTTCTATCCTTCAGACAGTGAATGTCATTTGATATAACTTGCAGGCACTGGATCGGTGCTTACTTGTTCTAAGTAAGAATCTAAGATCAACTTTTTACTGTCAGAAGACACTTTGCAAGCTCAGAATAGCATGCAACTGTGAAATTATATTCCTTAAAAGAATATGCCTAACTGGATGAAACTTTTAAAGGAATACCTTTGTTAACACAAATGAGATCTAAAACTAGTTTCAGTTGTAAAGAAGTTGTATGGGAGAAGAAAATAGCAGCACAATATTTAAAGCACAGAGTAAGAGAAGCGAAGGTCAATAAACTGCTCACAGGAATGGTCTCGATGACTACAGTGGATTCCTGACGTGAGAAAATTTTGCAGTTTGGCTCACAGTTACAGTGAAAATCCATTTGTTTTAGAAGTCATCTGCACTACTTCTCCTGAAACCTCCTGAATGGTTTGGCCTTGACCCCTGGGAGGCACAAAGCAGTATGGCTGACTTTGGGAAAGGACACATGGCTGCTTAACATCAGTCAATGTCAGACACTAGTGCTGCAGAACATCACAAAATCAGTACTATACGAAGAAGTGGTCTTTGCGCAAAGATTAGATTTTTGCCAACTATTAGAAATGAATATTTACAAGACAAAGATATTTCATGTGTTTATGCATGTGTCTATTTAATACTTTGCTTCTTGGCAAAGACAGCTGAAGATCAGAAGCAGCCCTACTGATTTTTGACAATTCACTACAAGGTGCTTTCACAGTCTTGTTTGAGATGGTGAGAAATGGCCTGGCGGTGATCACAACTACTGTGTGTCCAAATAAAGGAAGACACACATTTTTCATAACACCCTGGGGCTTGCAGTTCTCTCTCACCCTGCCTCATATTTACCATCTACAATATTCTGTCTGGTTTCATTTATAGTTTAGACTTCTATAGACAGGAAAACACACTGGCTGCTGCTGAGCCTGCTCCCAGCACCTACAAGCAGAAGGGGAACAGAAAGCACAAGTAGATACAAATAACATTTTATAGTCTTGAAGGATGACTCTGCATGAGAAAGTGGTTAAGTGTCAAAAACAACTCAGCACTTACTGCCAGGCTTTTGATTTTAATTATATCGAAAATATTTTTCTCTGCTTATGAGATAGAAAGTGATGTAACTTATGGGTGACTCCTTCAATATGTGTTCATCTTTATGTTATGCAAGAGTAAGTCTTTTGGATTGACCAAGATGGCTCATGTATAAAACCAGGATGATACATAACTAATACAAGTGACTATATAAAACACTGTTGATATTCTTGAGCAAAACTTGAATTGAAGCAGCATATTTTTTTGCCTGTAACTTGTGCTCCACACTGTAAGTGCAGATGCTGTTTTAAACATTTTGTAGAAACCCCAAAAATTGCAATTATCTCAGAAAGTACAGTAAGCTTGCAATTTTCAGCCTTTAGTTATTAAAAGCAGATGTGCTTTCATATTTCTAAAGTGCTAAACTTTAAATCAATGTAGTATAAGCAACACTGCTTCTGTAGGGGACAAAGCAGTTATGCTGGAGGTCTATAATATCATGAATGACATGGAAAAGGGAACGAGTAACTGTCCACTGGTTTTATTCACTGTAAAAAGATGAAGAGGACAATGAACACGCCTAATAGACAGCAGATTTAAAACAAATATTAAAAAAATAGAGAGAAAAGAGATCTCGAGCTGTGGAACTCTGTCTTCAGTGCGTTGTAGAGGTCAAGTCCATACTGCTGAAAAGCAGTAAAGTTGAAATGGCCTGAATGCAAAGGGAGGAAGATTACACTTGCCCTATGTTCATTTTTTTAGGTACCTGTTACTAGTGTGTCTGGCTGCAGGGCACCGGGCTCAGTGAGCTCTCAGCATTTTCACTTTTTGCAAGTTATTCACAAATGGAGCTAGCTAATGTATAAACACAGCTAGCTAGCTGTGGTATTTGTTAGAAATTGGAAATTCAGAACTTGAAGGGCCCTGCAGAGACTGTTTAATACAACCTTCTTCCTATTGTGCCAGGAGGAGGCTGACAGGAGACCTTATCACTCTCTACAACTACCTGAGAGGAGGGTGCAGTGAGGTGGGTGCTGGGCTCTTCTCTAAAGTAACAAGTGATGGGACAAGAGGAAATGGCCTCAAGTTGCACCAGGGGAGGTTTAGGCTCGATATTAGAAAAAAAATTCTTCACTGAAAGAGTGAAAAGGCTTTCCCAATTTCCACACACTTCTCTCTTTCCATTTTAATAAACACTTCACCTCTCCCATTTCATGCCAGTCCCCTCTAGCTTTTCTATAACATGCACCTCATTTCGAAATCAGAGCCACAGAACACTGCTCTTTTATGTTTTCCGATGCCTTATTGTCTAAATCTGCTTTGCCTGTACTGTCTCCCCACTGTTTCCCAGCAAGCTGCTACTGCCATCTACCCCATCCGTACGTAATGCTTGTTGGTCTCTGCTGATCAGCATGCAAGGGAACTGCAGTGCAATGAGCCAAACTGCGCATGTGCCAGGCCATATGTTGCACAGACTTCATTTACACAAATAATTCCAAGTTCACAGGTAGTTCATCTGCTAAGCAGTCAGCATCCACTCTTGTGGGACTGGTCACACGGGCTAGAGAAAACCTTTTTGATTACTTCAGCAATCACAAACATTTTAAATAGTGCAATAACAAAACACGAACACCAAATAACAACAGTAAATATTATTTCTCGTACACAAATTCTGTAAAAGTTCAGATAAAATATAGCTGCTCTGATAACATTTCCAAAAGCAGAATCATCAGTCACAGAGGCTTGCAAACATCAATTAAAAAGTACTGTTTATATGAATTATTCCTGGCAAATGAACAAATGTTTGTTATTCTTAATTCCTCTGCATTCAGCTAACATTGTTTGTTGCCCAGGGCACTCTTGATCTAGAATCTAGAAAAGCATTCAAGCACTTACTGAACTTATATTCAATGGAAGGAAAACAGAAAATGTGCATTTTAAAAGACCAAAGGAACGAGCTATAGCACAACTCTCCCACTCCAAATAATATTGCTGCAGATACAATTCATTACCTCCCTCTTGAACTCAGAATCAGCACACAGAAATTAAAAAGATATCTTTATCTATTGAGCAGATGGAAGAAGGGGCGAACTTTCAAATGTACCTTTGCACAGAGAGTGAATTTTCACTGAAGTCAACTGAAAATATCTCTTTGGCTTTTACGAAGTGCAGACCGCAGCAAGCAACTGCATTTATGCTTTATTTGTACAGAATATCAGTCAGTACCTGAAAAGGAAAGCTGACACTGCATTCTTCTCCGCTGTTACCGGGAAAAATAACTAGCTTGAGAAGATTTACACACAGAATCAGTGATTTCCTGCAAATTTGCAGCTCTCAGGATAGCTTCGTTACTGTGGGACCTACACTCCCCACACTCTTGAATGTATTTATCTCCACAGATAAATATAAGGTAGGGACATGTTACTAGTTTTGTCCTATAGACCAGCAGCTCAGTCTCAAAAAAAAAGGTCACTTGCCAGAGCTCACTCAGGAATGTTTTGGTAGAGCAATCTCAAGACAATCCTCTTACCTCTCTGGTCCTCTTTCCTCTGCCATGTCACCAGGGGCAGCTCTTTGTGTGCGTGTCTTCTGGCCCCTTCTGCCCCAGCTCTTGCTCAAGCAGAGCTCCACAGCAGTCACTTGCTGCTGAGCACCTGACACCAGTTAGTAAGTGCTACTCAACTAGGGGGAGTAGTGGTGGAATAATGATGGTATCATCTGAGAAAATTCAGGTTTTCAGCCTCAACTGACTCATGATTATTATTATTTTTATTATCCTCATCATCATCAGCTGGAACTAGAGGAAGGAAGGTCTGTCACTTTATACTAACGGGTGATTTAACCTTTTAGACACACAGCTGCTGATTTTAATGGACATAATTTTATCAATGCATTAACTTATTCTTTTGCATTCTATAAAAACAGTTTTTCCTGAAATTTCCTGATTTCTTCTCTTCCAAAATGGAAGACGTGCCAAAAACTGAATTGCACGTCTTTGCTTATGCTATGGAACTTCTCTGGGACCTAGTGGCAGCCTTGTCACACACGGGGTTTTACACAGATAAATTCACACAGCCTGGCAGCGCCACACAGGCCAGGATATGAATTTACATTGCACTAGTGATTTCTGCATTCAGCCAGAGAGGATGCTAAGCTTTGGCAAAAGGTCAGGGTGTGAGACTGGTCTGTTATTCTGTTCTATGAGAGTGTCTACCTAGTGAGAGAGTGGAACACAGTTCAACTCTGTAAATTCATGCCCCAGTCTAAGCACCATAATAAGCTTTTAGCAACAAGCCTTATGTTCAAGTGTCTGGCTTTTCAGACAGCTACCATGCAACAGAAAAACAGAGCACAGCGAGTAAATGAAAGCTTGCAGCAGCTAGCTTTGATTAATCACTGCTGATAACTGTCAATAAATGAGTAGGTACATCAAATATGTCATTTAAAAATAGCTTTAAACTATAACACTGTATATCTAGAAGTGTCAATTGAGCAAAGTCTCTGAAACTCCCAGGCACTGGAATACTACTGTTTATGCTGGTAAATTGGTTTTAGCCCTAGAGCCCTCCAGGAGCCATTCCCAGTAGGTAGTTCACACGTATACAAGCATAAACATGGGCTATTCCAGCCAGTCTCAACAGTAACAACATTCCTGAGCAGGTTTAATTTATCAGAACAGACATAGCTTAAGTGTGCCATTTTCTGTAACTAGGATAAATTTAATTTCGAAAATTTAACTTTTAGGAAGATACAGCTCTTTTGGAGTGCTGTTTAAATAGGTACAAGTGGGAGGACTTTCGTTTCTTCTTTCTTCCTGAAAAGAACATAAGAAAAGAAAAACATGAATAATACTAATGATGTAAGAGTAGGATGGAAATACACCTCATTGCAATATATAACAGGTTAAATATACAGCAAAGGCCATAAATACCAACGATTAAGTTTCCCCGCGTCCTTAGTATCACACAGTCTTCAGAACTGGATTTTGTTATGGTATTGATGAGGAAAGACACTATAAAGCTTGAGGCTCTGCAGCAGTTTGACCTTTCTCTTGTTATGCTACTGGCAGCACATGCCATATCAGGTGGCACTTAAGAACCTCCCTGGTTTTAATGTTTCCCCCCTGGTTTTAATGCTTTACTTAATAGCATTGACTGAGACTTTTTTGGTAACAGGATTTTCTTGTTAACTGACATTGCAAATTATTTTGGAGTGATTTGAAATGCTCACTGAAAAAATCACTGACCCAAAGTCCCATGGTACGCGTGGTTCCCCCATACAGGTGCACAGACCAAAGGGTCATGCAGCAGCTCTCCCGCTGTCATTGTGATCTTTCGAAAGGCCGCTCGCACTGGTTCTCATGTGTTGAAACCTTTTTAAGGACACTCCAGGTTCACCGGAAGGGACAGAACTAATTTCATCTGAACTTCCCTGTGCAAGAAATACAAATGTATTATTATCACTGCAGTATGCATCTCAGCTTCAGAAATACAAAATCAATGTCAGAGTATTAGTATTTGTTCTGCTGCTATTTTTCCTTATATTGTTTCATTAATACAAGACTATTTTTGCATATCTGAGTATATAGTAAGTGTTACTGTATTTATTCCTACCATTAGATAAGTTACCTAATATTTTAACTTCTTAGTAATATTATCACAGATAAGACTGTGGTTGCAAACTAATAATAGCATTCAAAGTAATTCAAGCAGAAAAACCCCACTTGAACTGTTCAATTGTCGTATCTGATGGAGGACCTTTAAAGTGAAAATAAAATCGCAAACAGGAACCATTCCTACTCAAATGTGAGCAGGTACTACCCAGGAAGGGGGGGTGTCAGCTGAGGTAAATTAAACCTTGATTACAAGATGACTAATTTTAAGAATGCCATCCAGTGGCAAAAAATCCCAGTGGAAAAGTACCTACAGTGCAAATGAACACCATAAATCTGAGCGAAAAAGTAAAAAATGAAGAAGCTGACACTTCATATTCTATAATACACAGATAAATAAACATACACAAGCAAATATCCAAAGTAAAAACTTGAACTTACCTCTGATTTTTTCCGTGCATAGCAAACACCACAAATCACAAGAACAGAAACGAGCACAAAGGAAATGCTGATTCCTGCCACTAGAAGAGCAAAAATAAGGTACCCATGACTCTAAGCCATTAAGGAAAGAAAAATACCTGTGTTTGTGGTGGATAATTATGCAGCATAAAACGGTTATATGTGACACTAAAATCTAGGTCTTTTTCCTACAAACAAAAAATCTCATTCAAGTCTGGATTCATATAGAAATGAACCAAGCATATTACAGCTCACTACAGTCAATGATTTTTTGGTAGTGCTAAGTATGTGCTATATTACTCTCCAATCTTAAGTGTCTCAACAATTACTACTGCTCAGAATATTATTGGTGCTACAGATTTTACTGGAAGCAAAACCCCCAGACACTAATTATGGTAATAAGAAAATAAATTACTACAATTTAGTCAGGTAGAATGATATTCTTATTACTCAAATCACCAGAGAAAGAACATGATTTGCAATTAAGGAGTGTCTTCAATACTCTTTCACAGAAACAGTTTTTCAGGCTAAACATAGGCAAATCCATACATAGCTTTTGTTTTGTATAACCAACTGCACTGAAAGAAGAGTTCAAAACTTAGGTAAAGATAAAAATAATTTAAGCAGAAGTATATACATTGAAGTTTTCAACATACCTATTAGAGCTGATGAATGTTGTTCTGTTACAAAGAAAAGAATGAAAATTAGAAACATGAGAAAACTGTACAACTGTGTGTAATAAAGCGAAAGGTGGTTTTCCCTACCTTTTTTTTGTGATCACAAAGCACTGAATTTACAGTCAGCTGCTGGAAGGAAACTAACCCATTACCTCCTGCCAAAATACTAGATTGCACTATTAACTACTCTGTACCTTCATCCACCATACTTGCACAATGATTTCTTTTTACCCTCCTTCATACGTGCTTTGTCTGTTTGGCAGGTAAGGCTCTGTGTGCCGCAGAGCACTCGTACATTTAGAGATGTGCATTTACATATATTTATAATTAGCATAACTAAGTCCATGTCAGAACAGCAGCTTTCTTCAGATCCTGCCATGTTGAATGAGGAAGGAGGAAGCAAGCAGATAAGACTGTTGCCCCCAAAAGCTTCCTCCTTTTTGCCTTCCTTCCCTCTTCACCCTTGAGCCTTGCGTAGTGTCTTGGCATGAGAGGTGTGGAGAAAACAGAAGGAAGAAAGAGGGCAGGTAGAATTCCTGACTATTCCGCTAGTGACATCGCTATAACAGCTGCTTCAGAGACCAGCACCACACAAAACCTCACCAACATAGGAATTAAGAAAGCATCAGCATTCTGAAGCCCTGGCCTGTACCTATAAAGGTTTGTGCAGCTCATAGCTGTGATGGTAAAAGCAAAGATGGGGCTTGTGAAAGCATGCACTTCACAGAGCCTCTACAGAGATCAGCATGAGCAGGGTCTCATTTGAGACACACACAGAGGCAGGTGCTGGTGAACCTGTGCAGAGGGGTGCCACAGAAAAAATTGAGACACTGAGCAGTTGTGGGGCCTTTTCCTGCTGTTATCTTCCTCATCAGTCTTCCTTTAGCACAGAATACCAAGCTATCCACGGATCACGAAAAGTGCCTCACATTTTATACTAAATGATGTATTTTCTGCTTCCTGACAGACAATTACTTAGGCTGTGTTATTTGAGATGTCTGTAATATTCTTTGTGCTTCAGCTTTTCCAGGAGGAAACCTGTTTAAATCCATCACAGGGCTATATTTCTGTGAAACTGGTTTGTGTTTGCAATTTTTTAAGGTTTTTGGATAGAAAGAGTCACTGGATGGAAGACAAGAGGGGAAAAAATGGAACAGTGAATTCACAAGACTCGGGTGTGCACACTGAGGGACAAACTGACCCAGGATTTGGAGGAAGCAATAAATTAAAACACAGACCTGGAACATGATTGCTCTTAGGTGCTGCTGTTTCCATTGGTGTTTCCATTCCAGGAGCTTGTGTGACTTCAGAAGTAGGTGAGGAACTATCTGTTAATGTTGTGTCCTCTGCAGCAACATCCATATTAGTACAAAGATATCCTAAAAAAAAAAAAAAATTGCTGGAGTATGTCATACCATTAAGGTTGTTTGATAATTTCTGCCATTAAATCCTGCTTTCAAATGCTTATAACATGGACAATCTTGCCTGCTATTTTACATGTGGAATGTTTCCATCCATCTGACTTTTCTGTATGAACATTTCAGTTGAAATTGCTATCATGTTTCTCTGAAAAAAATTTTAAAAAACAAGACTGTCATTTACTCAGTTTAAAAAGTGTATTTTAATAGATACTCTTCTCAAATACTGTTGTCTTGCTTAGGAGTAAGAAAATGAAATCCATAAGGGAATATTAGCAGAGCTACAGCCTTTAGTAGATTTGGGCACTCCGGGAAAATTAGCAAAACCATTTTCATTTGCTTTGATGGGACTCAATAGGATATGGCAGCTAAATTCACCTGGGATGTTTATTGATATTCATTCTTGTTCTCACTTTTCCTCTTGCCTTATATGCTTCTCAAATGGTAAGCAATTGCATTAATACAGATGACGACACTCATTAGCTTGTTTTAGCTAGTAAATGAAAACACCCTTTCTTTCACTTTCCTCCTCATCTTCAATTGCAAACTAATTAAAAAAATATTTAGGGAGGGGGGAAAGATACTTTCCCTGAACTTTTACTGAATGACGGGAAGAGAGGAAAACTATAATCTTCATTAAGTTACTGGAGCATTAAGCAGACACTCTCTTACACAGTTCTGACATGAAAAACAAAACAAAACCTCTTCTACAGAAGCAAGTTTAGCCAGTGAAGTTCTAGGACATTCCACATGGGAAATAACTGGCTCCGAAACAGTACAGGGGGGCAAAGCTGTACCATGTGAGATTCTTGGATGTACAAGTTTAAAAAAATTAACACTACCAAACATCTTACATAATTCTGGTCTCCCCTGAGACCCCATTATCTATAAAGTTCTTCCTAGAATTATAGCATCATCTCCAGGCATAACATCCACAGCTGCTCCGGAAGGGAGCAAACAGATGTACCCATGATGTTGCAACAAAAAAGAACAGTATTGAAGGGCAGATGCTGTCTCTCTCTCTGAGAATATGTCGCACTTGTTAGCAATGGGTTTAAGTTGCCCAGTGGTTAGGAGAAAAACTTGCTTTGTCACTGTGAAGCTCTTCTAGGACTCTGCCAAGCAGAGCACAGCTCTACAGAGTGGGCCTGATGATACACATATCTCCATGAACTCCTCTGAGAGGGATGGCATCAATTCTCAGCCAGGCTTCTGATCCTGAGAGCATGTGTGCATTCATGATAAGGAGGTCCACTAGCCAACCCCCTCCACCTCTTTGCACCTTCTTAAATTCTCCCTCCATTGCTGCCTTTAGTGGGACAGCAGAGCAAAGAAGAAAGTGCCTTATATCTTCGCACCAAACTGTACCTATTTTTTTGATTTTCACAAGGAAACAATATTTGAGTAAAAATTTATGACTCTGACACAGTCATTCACAAATTCTAACTGCTAACTATAAAATCCATTCATTATTGTCTAATATTAGACACCAATGCTGTAAGGGATCTCTTATATCCTATCCAGTCACAAATTTGGAATATTACACATAAACATTTTCATTAGACAGAAATGATGTAAGAGGCTGAGGTCCTGCTAGTCCTAATAATTCAAATGGTGCAATTGGGAAGCTCATAGAACTTGCAGAGTGAGGTACCACCCTTTCTCTCTCCTACTCAGTAGATTCATAAAATCTTTGTAGGACAATTAGGAAGACCTGGTGCTTAAGGTTATATGGGCAGAAATCGTTCAATAATTTGCTTTCTTTGCAGCACCACTGAGATACTGCCACTGCACCTGTAACCAGCAGTGTTGACAAAACAAAAGGATGATTTGCATGTGCTGTCATTTCTCTAGTTCTGCTACTGATTGTCAGAATGTTGGTCATTTTGAGATTAGCATTTATTTTGTCATTCATTAATGAATATAAGATGATGAACGTTGCAAGAAGTCTTACCTTTCATTGGCATGTATTTCTGTACCTGCAGGGGATTTCTTTAAAATACAGCAACCTGACTTATTCTCTAAGTTTTAGTATTAGGGGTGCTACAGGTATTTATTTGTATATCAAACTAATTGTATGCTTTTTAAGTGAACTGCATCTTACTGATAGAGATGTGGTACAATAAAATAACAAAAATACCTTCAATGACTGTATAATCATTTATAGATCAGTTCCTATGAGTTAACTTTTAGAATATAGTTAGGAATATCTTCAAAAAGTAATTATAAGTATTAAAGAGAAAGTAATATCTGAGAAAAAAAAATCACTCACCTGTAAACAACAGACTGAACATAGATACCATCTTATACATCTTCATTTTTTCCTTTTGTATCTGGCACAGTGCAAAAATGACAGAAAACAAACCTGAAAAATCCCCAGGTCACTGTCCCCACAGCAAAGCAGCCCTGGTTGCTACTCCCTAAGACAACAGACCTCCAAAGCCACACCCTGCAGCTCTTATCATCTCCCGAGCTGCTCATTGGCTCAATCAGACCCTTCCCCAAAACAGCTGTTAAAAGGGCTTAGGCGACACATAGGCTGTGTAACTCCAGCAGCTTTACAGGTACTGAAAAGAATTTACCTACAACAAAGTGAAGTGTGCAGGGAGCACAAAAATTACAAAACCAACAGCTAAAGGACAAGTTCTATTCAGATGTAAAATAAGTTCTGAACTGTGCATTTACTGAAATACTCTAGTTGTGATGAGGATATTCTCATGTGTCACATCTACAGAGAGACTTTGTGTAGGTGTCCAAGCTCTCTGTCAGCATGGAAAATATAACCTTTCATAGATGTAAAAGCCTGGACACGTGGAAGTGAAATGCCTGTTAATCACAAAAGAGAACAAGTTCCTTTCGCACTAGTCACAGATCAGAATATATTCCTAAATATTCAGGGCACCATAAAAGTGAGTACTCAAAGCGAAAACCTTGCCAGCCTGTAAAGTGTAATGATTAGTCACATACCCAGTTATTTAGGATCCTTTCAAGAAACAGTATTATGCCTTCCATAACTGCTTCCCAAGGGCATCTCAAAATTGTTGGTCAGTGCTCCAGGCAGTCTGACACAGGTATGTGCTTCACCCTAGGGTATACCACAGACAATGCTGAGTTAATTATTGATAATTTAAATAAAATAAATAAATTTGTCAAACAAAAGGAGTTTTGCTCGGCAAACTATCATCTGGCTGACAAAAAGCTCACCTCTTCTGCTGAGACTACTTCTTTCAAAGTACAGCACAGTACAACATGGAATACTTGTGTCTGCATTGACTCGTGCACTGTACTACAACTCACTGGTAGTAGGCTTTTCCTGGGTGTTCCTCAGCCATGAACCTCCACGCATGAAAAACATACCAGGTAGACATTCAGGAGTGACAAGCTGCTGTCTCAGCAAGTATTAACCAAAAACCCCACAACTGTTTACAGTCTCTCCATATCAATAAGATTGCCAAGTGGCATGAAAACCAAGCAAAAAGGGGTAACAAGCATTTGGATGGACACCAGACAGCATAATGCTTGCAAAGATGTTACATTAACCGCCTTTTTCCAATGCACACATCCTTATCTTTTCTTCTGAACATGTCTTTATCAGGTCCTAGCAGCCCTTTGCAGTAAGAAATGCTGGCACAGTTTTCTGCCTTCCAAGTCTATTGCTAACCAGCACAAGAAACCACTTTCATTATGCTTTCTTTTTCTTTCAAAGACCACTCCCAAATTGTTGTGTAACAGATGTTTTCTTCTCAGACTTTGTTTGAATAGTATCTCCAATAATAATTACACTTTCTGTCCCTTTTAGTAATATCTTATGAACATTTTTAATGCAGTAAGAAATTAATATCTTCATGCATCTCCTGTATAAACCAAAACAAGTACTCATGCAAATTCACCACCCAACCAGAGAACCACAGGTCCTTCTACAGACGATGGAAAGAGACCCCATAAAGGCACCATGAATTTCTGAAGTGCCAAAGCCTGTCCATCAGTTAAGATGGATCCCAGGAAAGACTGGCCTCTTTGGCTGAAGTCTGACCACCTAGTTAACTTGTCTAAAAGCTGTCCATGCTGCCTACCCTTTCTACCTTCAGACACTCACTTGCAAACACTGAGGAGGGAAAAGGTACAAATAATGAATGCAGCTCCCCACAGGAGAGGAGAGGGTATATAAAATGTGTAGGATGCTCATTTGCAGCTAAACATAACAGAAAGCTTCCCCTGGACCACAGAGGAGCTCTGTCACCCACAAAGGTCAGCTTGGCATTGTTGGTAGTTCCAGTTTCCTCTGGCTTCAAAGCATAAACTCCTCAAGCCTGCTGTTCTCTGACAAAAATGTGCCAATACCGACAAAACCTGCTTCCAATGAATGCTTTCTAAAACGGTACCAAAAACCACTGGCCTCCTTTTTAGGAGAAACTCCTCGTCTAGGCGACCTGACTTACCAGGGAGTACCGATTGCTGTTATTTCATGACCTTCCCTGAATTACTGCCTGTCACATAAACACTTTCTGAGGGAAGGACTGGGGGCGAGGCAACATATATAGCACAGATACTTCCACCTCTTTACAGAAATCAAAGGTTTAAGGAGAAATACATTTAATGCTTTGTACTGCATTGTACCAAATTTGTATCCAATAAACATCACGCCTACTAGATCACCTACGCTTTGCTGAATGAGAAAAATTCTACACAGTCTACCAAAAGAGGGAAAAATACACACACACACACACATGTGTGTATATATGTTTTTTCTAATTACTTCCTCTTACACATGGACTTTCAAAAGGCCAGTTAGATGACCAGCTAACTATATAGTTGGTGGCTACTGTTTCGTTTTTTTTTAAACATACAGCCTGAAGTACTAAAATTTTGGGTTTTTGCAGACTCAGATTGCCAACAGGAAAGCCCAAATTGTACGTTGAAAAAACCTCTCTTATTTGCCCAGTAATGCTATGTTATGTCAAAACAAATCAATGTGTGATTCCTTCCATCTTCTAAATAGACCTCTTAAAGTTAATTAAAAAAAAATTCACTAGGAATCACTCACATGACTCCGTGTTACCAGCACTGCTTTGCATCCTACATAGCAGGTTAGGTCCTACTTACAGAATTTGATTGTTACAGTTTTCGATAGTGCAGAATCCTCCAAATATTTAAAAACTTGTCAAGTATCACATGATTGCAAATAGCAGATTTTACATCACGTGTCACACATGGATTTTCATGTCTACATGTATGTGGCTAGGATCTGTGAATGGCGCAAAGTAGCAGATTTGTATGAACAGAAAATTATGATTGGGAAAAATAGTAACTATTAAATTAGAAACTGCATTACATTGAAGGATCTACTTGCAAGACAGCTTCTATCTAGTTATAAATAGTAAGTGGCATACCTTCTAAACTCACAGGCCTGTATAACAAGATATTTCCTATAAGGTGACCCACAACCATTGTTGCTGCTGATTAAGTCATACACATTGTAGTCTACTGGTCTCTTTTTCTGGTCCTCATAGATATTTACATATACACCCATACTTATGGTTCTTTTTGCAGGTGAGGCTAAGGAGGACCTCCAGGGATACCCTGGATATGACGGATTTTCCTCAGAATTATTCCACTGAAGAAGCAGGGTTTATCCCCCCGAGGAATGAGGTGGCAGATAACTGAATGGAGCAGACTTCTTGAATCTAGGTGGTTAACAAACGACACAGTTGTCACATGTGGAAGAAATTTCACATAGTCTGATCCACAGCAACTTACTGGCAGGTTCTCTCTTCAAAATTTATGCAGCGCCTAGTGGATATAGAAAACGGAGGTAAGTAGTTCATTCCTTTTCCTGCTTACCTTGGCATAACTACTGACACCACACAAGAAGTCTCAGTATTGTGGGCAGCAAGCAAAAATGACTGCTGTCTTCCACCTCATATTTGGAGAAATTAAAATTGTTGAATGGAAAGTAACACGTTGGCCTTTCACATTAACTCATTGTCCCAGCTGTCTGTACTAGGGCACCAAGTGCCGTTTAATTTGAAGAAACTGTCCTCTCTATACTAGAATCTGCAGGCATGTACAATGCAAAATTTGTCAGAAAGCATTTTTAGTTTCATTTAGGTCTCTCCTGTTTCTCCCACCTGCCAAAATAATGGATTCCCCACAACACCTTGTTGTGGTTTAAGCCCAGCAGACAATAAGCACCACAGAGCGGCTTGCCTACGCCTGCGCCCCCGGTGGGATGGGGAGGAGAATCAGAAGAACAAAAGGTAAAACTTCGTGGGTTGAGCCAAGGACAGGGAGGGATCACACACCAGTTATGGTCACGGGCAAAACAGACTTGACTTGGAAAAAAAAATTATTTTTTTACCAATGAAAAGAGTTGGATAATGAGAAACAAAACCAAATCTTAAAAAAACCCTTACCCCCACCCCTCCCTTCTTCCCAGGCTCAACTTTTCTCCGGATTTCTCTGCCTTCTCTCTGCCCATTCATCATGTGTCGTGTCTGCTGCTCCTTCCTCCTCAGGGGGAGGGCTCCTCACACTCTTCCCACTGCTTCAGCGTTGGTCCCTCCCACGGGGATACAGCCTCCTTCAGGCACAGCCACCTGCTCTGGCATGGGGTCCTCCACAGCCTGCAGGGGAACCTCTGCTCTGGAACACCTCCTCCCCCTCCTTCTTCACTGACTTTGTCTGCGAGTTGTCTCTCTCACATCCCACTCCTCTCTCTGCTGCAGGTTTTTTCGCTGGCTCCTGAAGAGCTCCCGGCTCTCAGGCTGAGGATGCGCTTGGGGCTGGGCCAGCCAAGCCCAGCCCTGGGCAAGGGCCATGCTGCCCTGCCCGCCCTTCTTCCATGTGCCAAGCCCCTCTTCAGTATGTTCTCACAGAGGTGGATCCACTGTCGCTGGTTGGCTCTGCCTTGGCCAGAGGCAGGTCCGACTTGGAGCCGGGGAAGCTTCCAGCAGCTTCTCACAGGGGCCATCCCTGCAGACCCTCCCACTGCTACCAAAACCCCACTCCCCAAACCCAACACACACCTGCAGGAACAGAGCAGATTGATCTGTATACTGAATTAGATTCCGTCAAAGTTATTCCACAAAGCAATCCCACTTATTGAGGGAGGATCTTTCAGAGGCTTGGTGAAAAACTAACCCCTAAATCAGCTGAAAGTTTGCCTCCTCTAGCACATGGCTCCTACAGCTCTCATTTTCATGTTTCCACATTTGTTTTACAGTGGCATAGGCCTTCATTCACAGACTGCAGGTAGTATTTTGAATTCAGCACCATATACAAGTTGCTGAAGTGAGAAACTGTCAGCTATTTATTTTTTTCACATATGAGTATTTCATTCAGGAACTATAAAATGTTTCATCCTCTCCGCATTTTGTAACGGAGAATAACATTGAGCCCCTTGTGCTTTTGTTCCCTTGATCTATTGACCACACATTTTAAGGAGAGGCTGACAGCTAGCATGTCAGTTATTTTCAGATATCTGTCTCTGTCAAATTCAGAAATCCCAAGAAAATAAACAAAGTGCAGGATTATAAATACATGTGAAATCAGAGCTGTCATCACTCTCAAGGATTTTCCATTGTGCCTGCTGCACTATTTTTAAGCTAAGATTTCCCAGATGTTTAGTAGGAATGTTTAGGGAGTAAAGCATTTCACTTTTTTAATGCCTGCAACATTCTTAAATTTAACATATTCAAATTGGGGTTTTGTGCATGGTTTTTTTTTGTGATTGTATAAGTAGACTAGAGCCTACACAGCTCACCATGGCTGAAAGCTGTTGTTTCAAATTTTCAGGTGCACTTAGTTATTCAGAAGAATAAAATGTGACAGACAGCACCTGAAAGAATGCTCCTTGTGTGTACTCATTCGGGTATTCAGAGGCCAGCACTGGGTCCATATTTCTCTGAGCCACAGAGGAGCAGAGCAGGAATTATAGTGCACATTGTGCTTGTTCTGCCAACCAGTGTTTCACTGAATGCAGCTCAGACAGGACTGATTTAATTACAAATTTTAATTATGATTTAAATTATGAAGAAGGAAATTTTATCTAAAATGCTTGAAATTCAGCTGCATGTGGCTGCTAGATACGACGTGGGATGTACGGCAGATATGTGCCTTCTAGAGTACTAGGGTACTGTAAGACTTGCCAAGTGGCACTACACAACCCGGGCAACTGAATCAAGCCCCTACAGAAAGCCTAGTAATAAACTGCTATAAGAATAAGCAGGAGAATCCACTACGATAGATCAATAATCCTTAATAATTTTTTTTTTTCACAGACTCTCCTGAAGAATGGAGACTGATGCAGGTTTCATCTTCATTGGGTTATGTCAGGTATGGCCGTCAAGTTGTGTGTCACAAGCAGGGATGATGAGCAAGCTCTCAGGCATGAAAGGGCTAACTACAGCAACCCACTTTTCTTTCTGTGACACAGGAATCAATACCCACTGGTAGTAACTTGTACCACTGCACTTCTGAATGTGTGCCTCTTGTGTTCCTCGGGCAGCAGGTGCAGCACCCTGGATCACTACCACTTTACTGACTCTAGTCAGAGGATTGCTGCTAGACAGCCAACATGGATAACAGGATTAAAACATTTACCTTACCATTTACCTAAGAATGTTCTGCTCATGTTTGAATTAAGATTCAAGCTGTTTCCTACGCCTTTATTAAAACAAAAAAGTTTCCCCATCCCAAAATTTTTCAGTATTTTGTATACAGCAAGTCACTGTCATTCACTGTCCTGTAAGTTCTTACATAAGCTGTAGAAAGCTTAAAAGGTTGTAGCTAGGTGGCTTGTGTTCACTGCCCGTAGTCATCAATTTATGTCAGAAATGAAGTCATGTATTTGGCTTTGCCACCCAACACACAGATTTTAAGATTGCACTTATGTCTCTCCATGTGTAAGGGTTTTGGCATGGTTTATATTAGAGGGAAGACTAGCTGCTGTACACACCTGCTTTTCTTCTCACACACTCTTCTTCTCTCTTTCACACGTACATACACATGCTTTTACTCAAGAGATGTTCAATAGGTATAATGTTAAAGTTCTTTGACCCTAACTATTAGCCCTCTAAGGACAGACGCAATAAACAATGGAAACAGCTGAGAGTTTAGGCATCTGATCTCTGGAGAAAACACCAGAACTCTGCAGAAGATGTCTGTGCAGTGACAAGTGAGACGAAGGCAAGTTGGAGTGGCAACCTACAGATCCTGCATGCTGACCTGTGTGCTACCATCCTGTTGGAAATGTTAACTCTGCAACAGCAATGGCTGTTTGCAATACTGCAACTTGATGTAGTGCTGCAGGAAGATGCCTCCATTCATCCAGGATCTTCAATTAAGAATCTGCTCAGGATCCTTCTCTTTAAAATGTAATCAGAGAAGAAGGCAGCTGCCTACCTCTTCTGTAACATTTCAGAGCACTCAGAAATTCAATTCCTTTATCAATCTGAGAAGACTTAAGTCCACATTGCCAGTGTCCTTTATAACCAACAAGGAGACTACTGTGAGTCTTTCTTTCAAAATTGAATTGCAGTGCAGCAAAGTGCTTAAGAAGGTGAGCAGGATGAGAGAGCAAAACTCTTCTTGCTGTTGGTTAGGGTACAGTCTTGGAAGGAGAGATCCGAGATTCCCAGCCCTGCTGTAAGCGTACTTTCTGTACTTTGTCTTGTTTCTATTACAATATATATCTACAAAGTATTAATGCATATGTTCAGTTATTAACTCCTTTATATACAATTTTCTAGTACTCCTTCTTTCAGAGCACAGTTTAATACGCCTCTGTTAGGGCTGTTAAACATGAATCAGCTGTTATTTGAACATCATCAAGTTAACATCAGCCAAAGAAAATTTCTCATTACTTAAAGTCTGAGTGAAGAACAGAGATCCGCTTCAGGGGAGATATCCATATATCCTCTAGATGTCAGATCTCCCAAGGCACTTCACCTAAGTGACATGGAGAGCCTGGACCTTTGCAGCTGCCCATTGCTTCCCCAGATGACAGGATAGCTGGGAAGTTCAGAATTGCTTTGCAATTTAATCTCTGTTCACATATGTTCAAGGAAATACTGAATACATTCTATCCCCATGCCTTCCCATAGGAAACGACCTGATCTCATGTCACAGTGTGCTACATTAAAAAGAGACGTCACGACAACTGAAATCTCAAGCTCTGAACTATTGTGGTCTTTGACCATTATTTCTATGAGTGGGTACTTAGGCATTCCATTTTCCCAGCTAAATTCCAACTGGCTAATAACGTTACCTGCTGAAGCCTCACACGTAGCTTGATGGCCGTCCTGAGCCCCAGCATTGCACTCTGCGCTGGCCCACATTTCCAGTGTCGGTTTGGTTCCTTTTCACAGAGTGAGGAAGTGACAAATGTCTAAAACAGATGATCCAAATGTGAATATTCTTGCAAAGTAATAATTTTTGCAAGTAATTTTATACAGTCTTACAATTAGAATAAATCTTTTTGTGCCCTCTAATAAGCTAAGTTTCTATATTATTGCTTTGCAGTTAAAATACTGGAAACTAAAATCCGACGTCAGAATTTTATGCCTTGAAGAAAAGGCAATTTTATGCCTTTTATGCCTGTATTTCATGTTCTCGCAAACAAATGCTTTAGAGAAACTTTCACTACATGTTCTCTGCGTTGGGCACTAGAGGTCACCGGTGGTACAGACACAGGGAAAGGGACTGGTTTTGTGATCTTCAGCAATACAGACAGAGGCCTCAATCCCTCTCTTGTGACTTTCATTTAAGTTGTTACTGGAAGTCCTTTGGCATCTCGATTTTTGGAAGAGCGAGACGATTGAACTATTTCTTTCAAGCGCAATATGCCTCAGATGTATAGGTGTGTATCTATTTGAAAGGGATGGGCGTCTCTTGAAAATATGATTTATTCATCCCTCTGATACTTGAGAGTTCCTTGGCTGATACCTGCCGTATTTGAGCTCTGAGAAATGTTGTTGAGACAGAACCACAGAACACCCAGCAGAAACACATGTTGTTTCAAACGAAACAGCATGGCCCATTTCAAGAAAGTAACAGTGCTCCTTTACTGGTTGCATGTGTGGTGTGTGAAGGGTTCACTGAAGCAGAACGTTCAAGAACACCAGTTGCCTTTTTTGACTACGAGACCACACCACCTTTTAATACATTTGGCACTTACCATTGCTATGAGTGACACTTATGACAAAATGCCCCACGTCCTCGTGCATGTGAAGAGGCTCAGAAATGCTTAGAAATCTATGCCAGAATCAGCCATTCCTTAGGGAAAATGCATGCAGCTTTTAACCTCTAAAAGATGTAAATTTATTTAAAATATTTTTATCAGATCAGTAGTTAAATGTAACAACAGTCAAGTTTATACACTCTGTCATCTATTTATATAATGCATGATACTAATATAATCTAAAATAAGAAGCAAATTTTATAAAAGTGTTGAGCTGGTACAGTGTAATAAACATATTACTGCCATTATGGAGACTGATTATAATCAAACTACTACCTAACAGAGAGCCTTCTTGGTATGCTGCAAGTTATTCCCCTATTAAATATCAACTCACAGATTGTTTTCTCAAGAGATTTCCTAAGACAATGGACAGTAAACCTATCACAGATTGAAATTTCGGTGAAAAGACTGTTGAAACTCTCTAAACCCTGAAACCTGCATTAAGTAGCAATACCACACAGGGTTTTTTCATGCTTGTGTTCTTCACCTAAGTTTCCTCAAGCTTTGAACTCCTTTTACTTTGAGGTGCAGTACATAAAGAATTTTTAAAGTTACACAAAGTTAAAAATTAGGCAGGCAGGAGAAATCTTACCCTTGAAAGAAGTAAGAACAACTGGACACTATATGCTACATATTTTCACGACTTTGTTTAACATAGCATATTGATGTACTTAAAACACTTCAGATCTGTGTGTTATTTATGATGCTGTAAACATACAGAAAAGCATGAAAGTCACATTTTCCACTGCATCCAAGGAGACAAATTTAAAATTACAGCTATTGGAAATCTGTTTTATGAGCTGTGTGAAAGGTGTCGTTAAATGCAGTGCTATAAACTTTAGTCTACAATACCCTACGTACTGCAAGTCCTAGACAGTGTTAACGAAAAGAAAAATCAAACTAGATTGAGTCTTCAGGCTACATTCTGATTTTTTGACATCCTTCTGAAAGGAATGTGAGAGCATGTGTGAATCTCGCCCACATCTTCTACATCCTTGTATTAGCAAGACACAAAATAAGAACACTGCAGCATACAAGTTAATGCACGACTTATGATCAAAGGTAAGCCGGGAAGACAGCTCAGCTCAGCAGGGAAGACTATCAAGGGGCTGTGTGAAGCTTTGTGAGTCAGGCAGCGGATCTGGGACACAGAACTCGGTGGAGGGTCTTTTCTTGTGAGCTCCTGCAGCTTCTGCTCATGGGCTTTTCTCCCTTCTCTGCTCCCCCCTCCTTCTCTCACTAGCCCACAGCAAATGTCAGCTGAGTGTAAACAGAGCATCATGTGGCATACGTACAATACTGGCCTGCCTGTGCCCAGCCCAGGGTGTCCCTTATACCAGGACCAACACACACGGGAAGGAGCATGAAGCATGGAGAACTCACCATGGGGCAAATCCAATTGCTTTCAGCTTCTTTTGGGCAACCCATCTATCTGCACAATGCAGCATCAATACATATCAGATATGATCTTCACTGCCCACAGTATTTATCCGGTAATTCTGGATGGGATTTATTTAAATAAATGCTATTTTTTTACTTAATGCATCCATAAAAAGGCTGGTACCAACGAAGACAGTGAGTTAGATATTGTATTATGAGATACAGCTCTGCAATTACTCTACAATAACAACAACAAAACGTTAGCTTTCACCTGGATCAGTCCTCTATCGCCTGTACCCTGCAGCTGGGATGTGTGTATTATGCTGGTGCTGGCACAAGATAGCAAACACAGGAAGGGATGGATGGGACCAACCCTGTTGGCAAAAGTCTGAATTATCTTGACTGAAAAGTCGTTACTGAACTGCAGTGTGTATTTTATGAATATGCCCATGAAAGACAGACATTGCCATCAAAGACATGAAAGCAGCCCTAAAACTTCCGCTTTAATGTAAAACATCCAGGGGTGTTGATACCCAGGATATGTTCCTAAGTTCATCCCATGCCTCTGTGGATGTGGGTCTCCGCAGAGGGTAAGGGTATTAGCATGTAAGATGGGGCTATATAGCTGGGTTTGAAGAACCAAGGATTTTTTCTTTGCTGATCTCAGAGAAGCTTCTGATATTTTTACAGTAATAATTTACTACAGTTTTCATATTTGGTGAATATATGTAGGTCCTGGAAAAGCTCTTCTGTATTTACATAAATCTACTATAAATAAGGCTCATTTACCTTCATCCACCCATCATATAGCTCTGGAACTAGAGGAAGTAAATATTGGACCTGGCAAATACAATATTTTATGCCTCTGGTCCCTTCCCATTTTCTTAACTTTCATCAGCTTCCAAAATTATGTTTCCATTTCAATTATTCAGTTGTGTATTTTGTTGTTTTTGTTTTTTTTTTTTTCTTCCCTAGAGATGTCTGCTTGATGAGAAAGCTCTGTTCAGCTGGAAAACAGCATTCTGATTAGGAGAATATCTGTTTAGGTTGGTGAACCCAACATACGGGCCAAGAGCATCAGTTTTCTGATTCTTTGCTCTAGGTAGCTGAAACCCTCACTGGTTTCCACAGAGGATGGATGCGTTTCTCAAGTCCCTAGCCTTGCTCTACCTGCCTTGCACCAACCTTGCAAAGCCAGGTAGTTTACTTGTGCATTTGTGGCTCTCTCTATAGCTTGTAAGTAGCTCCCCTCACCTGGGTCCAGGTCTGTGCTCAAAGCCAAGAGGCTGCACCCATCACCACATCGGCTCAGAGGAACCTGGCTGCTTGTGTCTCTGAAGAGCTCTGGCTTGCTGAATATGTCAGGGCAACTTCTGGCACACATAAATTGCTTAGACTTGAGCCCTGAGCACACAGCCCTGCAGCACCAGGGAGGTGACAGGGTGGCTCAGATCTCCCCGGGTGCTTTGTTCACGGAGCTCAGCATGTGTCTCCAAAGTTGTTCAGGCTTTTCACTGGGCTTGTGCCATACCAGGAGTGAAGTTAACCATCACAGCTACCTTCGCTGTCAGAGCCCCTGCAGTCAAGGCAGGAATGCAAGTCCAGGCTGATAGCCAGCTATCCCGAGACTGTGGAGTTGCTGGACTTCAAAAGAAATGAACTTGTAACACAGAGACTATGTTGGTGGGGGAAGGGACAGCAGTCTATCCATGGCCACCCACTGCCTAGAAGAAGTCTGGCAACAGGGGTGTTATTCTTGTTCCATTGGCAATCGTGGGACTTCTGCTAGACTTGATCCTAAATGAATGCATTTTTCTGACCCAGGGTCCTTTAATGTGGTTCGGCATGGAAAAGTGCCATGGTATTTGTCACAAAAAAGTCCTCGCTGGCTAATCTGTTTTTAGGATTGTTGATGGTTTATAAATTAGAATTATTAGTCAAACATTGCTCTGTGTGTGCAAACTCCTAGTACAAACTGGGGCTACAGTGCCAGCATGGAACCAACTTTCTATCTATGGTAAATTGTTCTGATATAAAGGAAAGGGAGTCACAGCAAAACCAGAAGGGTACATAAGCATTTTATCCCTGACATGTACTCTAACGTATCCTAGCTGTTGTACTGGCTGTGGAACATTTACACATCTCTAATTAAAGTGAACTTATGTACCAAAGCCTTGGCAGGTCCCATTTAAATATGCCATATGCTCTGTGGCAACTAACTGCCTTGTTATTTCTCTCCATGTTAAACAGAACAGGGACGTTACCAATTTAAAGATTACAGAGGCAAAACTAGAAGAGCCTTTAATCAAAGGACAAGTCCTTCAGGAGTACACTAGCCTGCCGTCCCTAGGCATACAGGACGCCCACCCTAGAGGCGAGCTGAATGAAGCATTCAGTGGTGAAGAACCTTCCTGAAGAACCTTGCGAAGCAGCCAGAACCCCACACCATCTTTAATCCTTTTCACCTGGCAGGGGAGAAAGGATCCTCAGGAGTTACCTTTCAAAAAGATGGACATATGTCTGAAAGGAAGGAAATGCTGTCTTTCCTTACCAGTACTCAATGTTGTTTTTTAATCTCTATCTCACCATCAAAAGTCAAGTTATGACACACAACTAAGAGAATTCATTTCATGTGAAGTGTGTGACACAGGAGATGTCCTCAGCTTCCAAAACACAACATAAGAAACCCTGGAAGTATGATCTGCAAAGATGCCATTTAACGTCGCCTAATTAACATTCCTGTTTCCTTGATATCAAACATCACTGAAGAACACCGTGCAGACTAGAACAAAACCTACTGCATCAATAGGTGACAACCATGTGTGAAGCTGAGCCAATGCTCTGCATCTGTAGAGCAAGATAATATGTACAGAGTACAACCCACCATACATTCCACGATGTAGGTGAACATGCTTTATCCTTGTCTACAATGACAGCTAACTGAGGATAAGCACCCATTCGCTTCCATCTTTTAGAGGTACCCATTGTCAGCAACAGGTGGTTTTCAAAGTGTTAACAACGTGCAAACTTAAGACATTTGCAGTCACAAAGCATTATTTTATTTTTTTTCTAAAAATAGTGAATATATTTGAATAGAAAAGAATAACTTAAATTGCTGAAGAATGCAAACTCACAGACTACAGTTCTGACCATCAGACAGACTGCCATTTACAATAATGGACTGTACCTAACCACGTACATCTACAGAACAACTGGAAAAACTTAAAGCCTATAAAGTGGCTGAGGCTCAACCTGAGATGTTAATTTTGTTAAAATATTTCTTGCTTTTTTTAGTTTTTGTTGGGGTTTTTTTGTTTGTTTGTTTTCTTGGATTAGTTCACCTCAGTCAGTCAGCCCAAGTTAAGACTGTGGTTTTGTGCAGTATGGACACAGCTCAAGTGTCAAGGGTAATGGTGATCAATACATCAGTGTTTTTCCAAGTCTGGCTAAGCCTATACAATCTTCCTGTCCTTTCTCCTTCTCAACCTCTCTCCTCTTTTCACTTAGGAGATTCTCTGAAAGGTAAGTTTGATCCTGAGTAGAGGAACAAAGGGAATTTCATGACTGGACAGAGATACACTGGATGGAAGATACAGAAATTACTAAATTTGACACGAGCTGCAGCTGCTCACAAGCCCTTGCCTCAGTCATGGTTTAATACTGTTTACAAGAAAAGGAAAGGAATGGTC
Source organism: Pterocles orientalis (assembly GCA_011057875.1). Lineage (NCBI taxonomy): Eukaryota > Metazoa > Chordata > Aves > Pterocliformes > Pteroclidae > Pterocles > Pterocles orientalis. The sequence continues at coordinate 150,350 of WKFP01013898.1, forward strand.
AACATATGTTGTGGAAAGAATGAGTGACCCTGGTGGAATGGGTATCAGAGATCACGTATATTGCTCACCAGCGAGACATCTGTTTCCAACTATGGGGCTTTTATTCAAGAGCTGATGAATAAAGTCTCATGATATCTAAGTACCATTGCTAACTCTCGTGACAGTCACAGAATTTCTCTCAATGTCTGTCCTGTCGTCCCATACTAGTGATGCTGCCCACGCCAGCCTGCCTGCAAAGTGTACTGCAGTTGGTAGATGTGCATGGTTGATTGACTTCTAACTTGGATTGCCACTACATTTCAGTCATCATGCCCGGGTAGGCCATCCTGGACCTCAGTCCAGCTAATTTAAATACTGAAATTAGAGCAGGACATAGAAGTGGTATTACATATCTGAAGAAAATTTAAAACATAGAATCTTCCTCTCCATTTTGCTAAGAGCATTCCTTCAAAAATACTTACAATACAACACGAGCCTGAAATTTACCTGTGTATTGCCACTGGTTTGCTGCTATACAGGAACCTTTACAACACAGAAAAATGAACTAAATATCCTTTTAAAGGACAGTCAGATGTAATGCAGACAAAATGCAAATAAGCTCCAAGTGCCAGATTTTTTTAAAAGATAATTCACTATGATTGGTAGGGAGGATATATTTACTGTGGTCTTATCCCAAAAGGCCACCACATACAATATTCCCACTGACTTTAATAGTTATAGTAGGTGCAGATTTATGGTTGAGTGTAAGGATGTTTCAGTCTTCACCTCTTCACCTCTTATTAGCACTTGTCTTCTGCTTCCTTGCCACAGTTTAAGCAGTCCCAGATGCTGTGCAGTTTCAAAGCTCCTCTCTAGTTCCATAAAACCAGAAAAAAAGTATGCTGTGGAGTACATTGTGAGTGGTAGAGATGGGGCAGGAGGGTGTGGAATATGACCTGATGAACAAAGGATGGTCTCAGCTCACTTAGAGTTAAATCTAACCTTGCTCTGAATATACAAATTCTTTCAAGCTTAGTGCTTTCATTAGTACAAACTGAGCTTCAGCAAAGCTCAATCTATTTAATTTCTCAGTAAGAAAATATAACAGTGAGGGGATAACGCATATTAATAACCTAAATATCAGAAATATGAAAAAACAAACTAATATAAAGTTAAAACAATTATAAATTTTTCACTGCCTTCATGAATGAATCTGTTCAGGCATTTCAAAATTATAGCAATTTGGCCAGTTACCATTTCAGTGATGAGGATAAATGACACTATGAAATCTCTACATAGAACAAAAGAATCAAGGCTAATGCCATTATATTTGAATAAGAATGCATGGGATTTACTTTATCCTAAAGTTGCCGTTCAAAAATATCACTTACATTGCTCCAAGTCTGGAAGAGGTTCCTACAAAATGTCTTGGGCTGTAAAGTAACATGGAGAAATGGATATAATTCTCTCTGGAGATGAATATATTCTTCTCAGAGTATTACAAGTCTTGCAGTTATGAATGATACTTTCCATGGTGCTGTGGTAAACAGGAATTTCAGCTTACCATACTCTAGCTATAATTAAGAAAGATGGTTTAGTCGTTATGTCTCTTTCTATCTCTGCCAGAAGGTCAAGATTCACATAAAGATACACAACTGCCTCTCCAGTATTCTTTTTCTTAGTAACCAAATGCCTCTCCCTTTTCTGGCAATCACACTTAGCCCTCGTTATTGTGGAGTCAGAGATTCTGCCTTTAATATGACTATCAAAACGGCACGCAGAGGGCAGTTGATAAGACAATGACACATACGCGTTGAATGCCACCACTATACATTTTTAAAACTCCTTTCATTTTTTCTAAGCCATTCCCTATATCAATAAATAAAAGCCACAACAAAAAAATACCTTTTTCTTATTAGACTGCCAGAGATCCCAAAATCTAGTTGATATCTGTTTCCAATTTGTCTTTGTGGAAAGGAGGCCAAAGAGTTGCTTTTCTTCCTCCTTGCAGAATGCAGCCAAAACGTAGTCAAACCTGGGTGCACCCACCCACACTCACCACTGCATGCATTCTAGTCATGACTCAAGTTAATAAATTTGATTAGCTCGTACAGTGCTTCGAGCCAGCAGCCCACAAGGCAGGTTCAACCAATACCTTTGCTTCACTCACTGCTCTCAGCAGACCACCAAGGCTCTAGTTTGTATTTTTAAACCTGGGTTAAATTGTGGCATAACCACAAACCATTGTATGCGATTAACAGTGGGGTTCCAATGACTGCCTGACAAACAAAATCTTAGCACACTGAGCCTGCTTCTCCCAGTAGTAAACACATGTTATTAATGAAATGATTCTAACAGGCTACACAATTGGAAGCTTTTTTCTTGATTGACAGACCATGCTTTTCTTAACAGGCCAAATAAAGAGGGCATAAAGAGTACACTTGTATTTTTCACTTTGTGAAGCAAAGACATGAAATTATTGCAATAGTGTCTCCATTCAGTTGTAACCTAATGGAATATTTCCCCGGCCAGCCACTGAGTGACGCATTACCTTGATACACACACTCTGTTACTCTGAACAGAAGAGACCAGCATCTTTAAAGACGTTGCCTTCCAATCTCTGTTGCTTCCATTCCACTGCTGACCCACTCCTCTGTCATCACTGACATAGCTTAACACAGGAACAGTTGAAAAAAAAAGAGACATCAACGTGCATGTGGCATAAGATCATGAAACCATCAGTCAAAACTACTGCAGACTGGTACAGTTCAGTCGCCAGCTGCCCGAAACAATGCTCGCTAAGCTAGAATGGGTATTAAGCAGCAGGATGAGACAGAGGGGCTTGCTCATTCATACACCCTATAGTTCATACTCTTCACAAGTAACGGCAATGGACAAAAAACAGGATGAGGAGTATTACACAATTTCACCACACTTCTTTCCTTTCCACAAGGAGTGGATGAACTACATATCCAACACATCTTTAATGACACAATTCATACCAAAATTGTCATCACAACTGTCAAGGCCCCGAAATTGGACCTACAACAGTCAGGCATGGGATTTAGTTACACATTCAGTAGCTGTGTTCTTCAGACTATTATTAAGCAGTCCCTGCCACTTCAGTCTCTGCCTTGACTATTCATATATGCCACCACAGCGGCATTTGCCAGACTGGTGGAGGACAGAGAGAGAGAGGAAGCAAGGGTTTCTGCCAGTGCCGCTGCCAAGAGATAAAAATGCCAGTTGAAGTCTAGCCTGAATCTGATTAAACTGCCCTAATTTATGGGCAGATCACCCATCTGTATTATCATCGTATCCAACGATGCTACTAGCCAGTAAAGAGTAACACACACGCATACTCTCATGGTAAACTTGCTCCTGTACTCAAAAAGATTTGGAATATTTGCCTACACAGACTGACATGCCAATCTCTACAGCAAACCCACTATCATTACAACACAGCCTTAGCCTCCAGAGCTGCAAAGAGGATGAAATGGAATACTTGACTTTCAGGGAATGTTTTTACTGGGGAACAGAAAAGCAGTATTTTATACTGAGAACATTTAGTACTTAACTATCATCGCTGTCTCATGCCTTTCATTTTTAATATGCAGTACAGCAGCAACTAAAACAAGAGGTCAATATTAATATTGCTATTTTGAGGTTATTACAATAAATTGTTCTGTTGCATCACTTACATGTGAATGGCATTTTTGTGGGAGAAAACAGACAGTTTTCATGGGATTCAGTTTCATTTCAAAGAAACAAGCTGTGAATGCTGAAGGGAGATTTCTTCCATGTAAAAGGTCAGAGTGCATGTTAGAGCAATCCGTCACAGCTGAGTCAGTGATATTTCCATGCTACACTATTCTCCCTGTACGTGGTGTACAGCATGCTGAACCGCCTGAACTGGTATAACAGGTAGAAAAGGATTTGGTTGGTCACTTTTTATTTATTGTTGACCTCCCTCTTGGAGACAGACCTCACATCTCTCAACTTTGCAGCCTTCTTGGGCAGAAGGGTAAATGTGTGGGTAGTAGGGAACAGCAACTTAGAAAAGGAAGGACTGGAGGGAATAAAACAGCAGTGGTGCAGTCAGGCAGGATTATCTGTCATGCTGTGCCTCTGCCTTCCTCCAACGACCCACAGGGATGGTGTGGATTTCCTCCAAACAAATAATGCAGATTTTCCTGAATGGTTCCTGTAGTCTGATATCTGCTTCACATTTATTCACCCACTCTTGTCCTTACTCCTTCCTGTTCATGTAGGAATAAAATGTTTCTTCCTTTGCAGCTTTGAGAAGTGACCAAAGCCAGAAAGCCAGTCATACCACTGCTGCTGTTCACCACCACCTCCTCTTTGCGGCTAAGTAGGCACCACAGGATTAACCTAGAAGTTCTCTTCAGATTTTGCTCCTGAGGATCTCTCTTCCCAAGAAAAGAATAATTTATCTTCAAATGGAACTTCAAGGAAAGAGCTAAATTGCTTTTTTCCTGCTCAGTTAGTGTTGCACTATCTTCTGTTTCCCTCATTAATAACAGAGTGGCAAACAAGACTCCCCCACCTTCCACCGAGAAGGAATGGCAAAACAATAGAACATGATCCAGCTGTAAATGGCTTTATACACTGGACTTGAGCAAGGATTTCACTCAAGGCACTTTAAAGAATGATTTCAGTGAAGGCACTTTTGTATCCCTCACAGCACGGAGTGTTCTAAAATAAGGTGACACCCTCACATTAAGCCTTAGAAATCAACAAGTAATTGTCTTAAAGCTTAAACTTGCTGAAAGTAATTTCAATTGGATTAATGGCTTAAATGAACTGGTATAAATGTTGATACTAATTTACATTACTACATATATTAGGAATCATGCTAAAGGTAATCTGAGATATTGCTAACCAGTGATTCCCGCCTCTCAAGGACCAAGAAGCAAGAATATGAAGTCTGAGTTTTATGACTCCAGCTTGGCTCGCTGTGATGAGGGTTTGGGTCTCCTATCATAAAGCACAGGCACATCCTGTTGTCAATTAGACTCACCGGTATTCTGGTGCAGCAGCATTGGGCCCCTGGGATGTTATATAGTTTGTTTTGCTATGTAAACAGCATGAACTAATCCAGGCAGTGAAGGACACAGATGAGCAGGCGATTTGCAGCATACTAAGTAAAAGAATAAAAGTCTGTGACTGAGAGTCAGAGAATAAACAGTAACAACATCCCTGGGATATAATATCCACTGCTCTGGGGTCATCAAAAACATACACAAAAGGAAGTTCAGGGACTCATTACAATAAAATATACCCATTCTTCTGCTTCTGTGGATAAAGCAAGAGAAAGACTTAGTGCAGGAAAAAGAACTGTCAGTTATTCACTTGGATTTTAGCGCATAGCTTCCAGGTGGATTTTTTTTTTAAATATAGCACCTATACTGGGACCTGATTCAAAACTCAATCAATTTGTCGAAAATCTTTGTCCTCCCTTGTAGTAGGCTTTGAGTTAGGTTATAAAACCAAACATTGATTCTGTACCTGTGTATTAATCTATTTTGTGAATGTAAAATATTACATGATGTCTTCAGCCATGTTTTTTAATTGGTGCAACTTAGGTCCCCTTTATTTGGAAACACAGTCCCATATTGTTTTAGAAAAATCTCTGTATTTGTGATACCAGTGTAAACTTGTACAAAAATGGGATTGAGACACATTAAGAATGTGCTCCCGAGTCTTTCTTCCTCTCCTTTTGGACACACAGAAATGGGACATGCAGGAAGTTTAAAATCTATCAGAGTTCATTGATCAAAGAAAACATATAAATCCATGTTTATTAACAATGTTTGTGTTTAAATAAAGCTTTCCACAGTGCACAAACATCAAAATATTTCCCTTAGTTCCTTGGCGCTCATTGTTTATGGCATTCAGCACAGAGTGCGCCTTCCCACCCTCTCATTTATAAATAGTGCTTCCCTGATGGTAGTTTTCTATTATCAGTTTTACAACAGCATGTCACTCTGTTTTTGAAATTTTTAGATAACACCGTGGAAAAATTGCATGGTTTACTGTTTTGAACACAGGCTTGAGAACCAGGACTCCTGGTTTCTATTCCTCTCTCTGTCAGCACTTTGCTGGGTGACTTTGGCCAAGTTACTCATCTTTTCTACTCTTTGTCCTGCTGCATCTGCTATTTTCCAGCTCCTTCACCCGTCCTACTTTCAGAGACGCAAGAAGTTCTCTGGAGCTTTCTCTCACAGCTTACAATAAAATAGAAACTACTGAAGGCAGGGATAGAAAAGATACTCTCTGCCCTGATGGATTTTCTGTAGTGAAAAGACCAGACACTGCCCAGGAAATAAAAGACAACCAGCAATGTGAACGGCCCTACACACTGTCCAGTGCACCCCAGAAGGAGCAGCTGAGCGCTCAAGAAATAAATGTACGAAGAGGGATGTGGAGATGCATGGCAAAAAAAGAAATCCAGTAAAAAGAGAGAAAAAAAGGAAAGAAAAAAAAAGGTACAGTAGAAACTTCCTTTCTCATGTAGAAAAATAAAGGAATGAATCATTCCATATCTGTCACCTTCCCTCAAACAAAAGTATAAAAAATGGGGGGATAAAAGAGAGAAGCAAGGAAGGAAAACATTAATGGCAAGGATGCTAACAGGTAAGTCAAAACCCAGGCATTGTTAAGATAGAGAAATAAGAGCAACAGATGGTAGCCAGGGAGCAGAGGTTGAAGATGACTGCTCCTGATGTTACAGGAAAGTTTCCTCTAAAATTTACAGGGAATGTCCTCACTCTACAACCCCCATTTCCACACTTCAAGAGCTAAAAGGCACACACCTCAAAGATTAGAGAGAGAGCTCACAGAAAGGTTCCCAGCCAGGAGATGCCAATGGTTTCCCAGAGCCTGCCCTGCAGGGACGCAGCTGGCCATGCGGTACAGCCCGGACAACCCGGCAGTGCTGGCCCAGGTGGCTCCCGCTGCTCTGCGTCCTCCCATAGCCAGGGAAGCCTGTAACCAGCAGCCCATGACTGCCCAGTTGCTGGTGAACAGTTGACACGGTCTGCCATGGCAGATGCGCTTAAACTGTTTGATAACTGCAGGCAGCTCTACAGCAACAGCCTGGGCATCCCTCTGACGGACAGCATCAAAATGGCTTGCTAGGAACTACCACTGGTGTTTAAGTTTCTCTCTCCCCCTCATTCCTTCCTGTCAGGATGAAAATGTCAGCTCCTCGTTTGAGAGGGCCTTTGCAAAAAGAGTTGACACAGAGCAGGCATCTTTCAAGGACTTTTTGTAGTCTGTCTTTTCAGTAGGGAGACTTTCGAGGCCTCAATACACAATACTGTTGTACAAGAACTGAAATATCTTTTTGCTAAAAGCATCTCACTTTTCACATAGAGATGGACATTTAGTCTTCTAGAAAAGACTGAAAGGCAGGTCACTATTCTAGAAACAGTAAATTAATGGGGAGGTAGTGCACACACAGATTCAAAATTAACATTTTTTTTTAGTTCATACAAAGGCAGCATCAAAAATACATTATTTTATGACAGTGTGAGCAATGGATCTGCCAGACTGAATTTAAACTCAGCTCCATAACAGAATTATATCCCATCAAGTGGCATGACACGTAATATTTCATTTTCTGGCTCACTACTTCACTGTCTGTGAGAAAGCACAAAACCAGTATCTTTGCAGACTCTTTTATTCACATATTCTGAAAGTGTGTGGTATTAATTAATCAGAAAGGAAGATAGAATTCTTATATGAAATATCTTTCCATTTTAATCCTAATTAAAACAAGCTGAGCCCCAAAATTGTAAGAACTAATCAGGATCACTAGATGCAAAAGAGGAAATAAGAAATAAATTTACCAAAGAGATGTCCACTCATTCACTTTTAATTTTAATTTTTTCCCCCAAAAAATAAATAATGGAAACATGACTTGTTTGCAATTAAATTAATCTTCTATTCATAAAACTGAAAAACTCAAATTTTTTAATCACTTCTATTTACTATTGAACTGAAGAACAAGTTTCAGAACATGACAGTTAGTTCGCAGTTAGAGAAATGATGGCATTATTTTAAGGCCATCCAGAACCCCAGCCTCCTGGGCTGGCACTACACAGCTCTTGTGATTTATAGAAGAGAAGTTGTGCTAGCAAAGATGTCCTTGTTTGAACGTATTTCCCGTATTTTTCACTAATGTGTGTGTATATTCATATTCCTCAGCTTGTGAATTTTGATGAGGAAATTGTTCATATTATTCAACTCTTTAAATAGCTGCTAGGACATCCTTGTCCGTAGGATATGTTGCAACAACAAACAAACATCCTCAAGTATGATGTTCCCAATTCTGAAGATGGCCAGTGTCAGGTCCAAAGCGATTAGGTAGTTTACTGTATTATACCAACATCCAAAACTGAAAGCACTCATCAAGAATTACTGTCCACAAGAGAAACATATTTCTAAGGTACAAAATTGCAAACTATGTCAAACCCATACGTAGAGCAAGATATGTGTTTGTGAAACCTGAGCCAACTAAAAGCATAGTAGCTGAGCAATGCAGCTCCAGAGAAATGTTATAGTTGGCTCCTATAATATGTACCTTCACTTTTTCATTAAAAAAATAAAATTTCTGTTAGCACTGGAAATAAAAACTGATGACAAATATATCAGCCAACTGACTGCTAACTCAGTTTCGATCTTCAGTAAACACCAGTGCTCATAAGCATGGAAGGATAGCTTTCTTTGGAACCATATCTGGTTTCCTTTCTACATGAAATATCTAATAGACACACATTGTTTTTAGAGACAACACTCTTGCCAATCCAGAGATCTGTTCAGGGGTGAAGTCAGAGAATAAGTGGTGCTTTTCCCAGACTTGTGCTGCTGCTCTCCAGCACCCCTCCGCATCTCTAACGCTTCCTAAATAAGTGTCCTGGTTTTGGCTGGGACAGAGTTAACTTTCTTCAGAATAGCGAGTGTGAGGCTATATCTTAGACTTGTGCTGAGGAGAAGGTTGATAACATACCCCAAAACATAGCTTCACACTAGCTACTATGAAGAAAGTTAACTCTGTCCCAGCCCAAACCAGGACAATAAGCATCCCAGCTCCCTGCTGAGGACAATTCATATGACAGGTTTCCCCCTAAATATCAAGTTCCAGTCATTCTTCCAGCTCTTTCTCAGAAGACCCAGGGATTTGGACAGAGAGGATAGCAAAGGAGAAACAGTCCAGGAACATCTGGGGGAGGACACAGGAACAAAAAGAGAAAAAAAACATAAGTCATTGGATTCCTTGTGCCAACTGGCAAAACTCCTCTGGGGATGTTCCTAGAGTGGGACCTGGTGAAGACCTATTTGCAGATGAGTTCCGGGAAGTAACATTGCTTTCCCTTATGTTCCTCTTTCAGTGTTGAGGTTTTCATTCACTGCCTAGACTGTGTTTTAGCCCACCAGATCAAACAGTTCTGCCAGAGGTCTCTGTACACCTCTCGAGCTCCGGGGATGGAGTCGCAAGCTCTCTGTCTATCATCTGCTACTTACTCCAGAGGAATCCAGCTGTACAGAGAGATGTTTGGTTTGCTTTGCCTTTTCCAGAGCCTTTCTCCAAGACCGAAAGCCTTAGAAGATTTCTGTTCATTTACACAGCAAACTGACATTTCTAGATTTTAATTGTTGCCTTCTTCCTACATTTGTATAACAACATCGTACTTACACGTTCATGTACATTGGGGTTGCTGTGAATACAGCATCCCAGTACTTCCCAAAACACAATGATACACGAGATGAAGCATTTTCTTCAGACAAAATCTGTAGCAATTAAGACTTGAAGAGTCACAATAAAGCCACTGAACTTCGAACATTGACCACAGAGGAAGTTTAAAACCAAAGGTTCTGAAATACTATTATTTTACTTCCAAATCTATCAAAACAGTAAGCGTGTTTCTAGTGAAAAGAGAAGACAGAAAACTGAAGGATGCTGATATTAAAAAGTTGTTTGAAGCCTTTAAAAAAATCACTTGGCCAAATTTTTTCTATCTTTGAAAAACTCTGTAGAGCATGAAATTTATCATAATTTGCCACTTCAAGACTATTTTAAAGTGGTTACAAGTTGCCACAGATAATGTACTGTTCTTTGACCAAAATAAAGAAGGAAAACCAGATATATCTCCTGTAGAAATGTGCCCAAAACCTGAAAATAATTGTGGATCCCCAATGGCCCACCCACAGACTCAGAAGCAGTGTGAGCTAAAATACTTCTTCCTAGACTACAGTAAAGTTTGCACATCTTTGAAGAAATAGCGATCACTGTAGCATCCTGTTAATGTAATACAGGCTGTTCACTAGAATACATTACTCTTAAGAGACGACTGAGCCCACTGAGTACTAGACTGCATCTGGAGTGATTCTGTTGCTGGATACCGTAATGGTCTTCTATGATCTTAGAAAATTACTCTACTCCTTTGTGCCTCAGAGCAAGAGTTTCCAATAATACCTTCCTGCCGTAACGTACTCGTAATCAATAGTAGCTGTTTGCAATCTGCCATGCAATCTCAGTCTGACCAGTGGAGTCATACAGACACCTCGCCAAGAGCTCCTCATGCAATACAGGAGTTTACACTTAGCAAGGGGAAAGCCCACTGTGCTCTCCCCCACTGTAAATTTGTCCCTGGACATTATCTAGGTTCTCTGTATGTTTTCACGGCAATGAGCAGAACAGCAAAGTCATTCTTTTGGACGTGTAGGGTAGGATCTCACACCATTGAAGAAGATGCCAGTATTTCCTAGAAATTTAATGAGTTCCTGGTATCTCTTAGGGATAAAAGTTTCGTTCTTAAAATTTAGTTTGGACACAAATGCTTTAAAAACAGCAACTGGGAGCATATTATACCAAAGCTTCATTATTAAAATAAAGATTTAAGAAAGGTCTTTTTACCCCATAGACTTTTAAAATATAAAGTCTTCTCCTACTTAAAACATCAAGAAGCCGAATTGTGCTGAAGATTTGAAGAACCACGGCCATTTTGTTATTTGGAACCTGCATTCCGTAACAAGGACTAAAGACTTGTAAAACTGGGGATCGAGAAAAAGAACTGACTGCAACGGGACACTACTAAAACCTCAACTCTTCATACAGTTGAAATTGCATCAAGTATCCCCTCTTTGACCGTGGTAGTTTACTTTCAAATACTGAGGAGTGGGCTTTGGCACTTCTTTGAACGGAATAAGTTGCTCTGGTTTCTAGTTGTCAGTGGTGTCTTGCCAGTTGTGGTAACTGCTACATGGTGTAACAGAGAAAACAGAGCCATTCCAGGCTGCTAAACTCATTTTCACTCTTCAGTGAACTAAGTTTTAACCAGTTTTTTAAAAGGTGAAAAGCCAGTGCATTAACACACTAATTCCAGCTGTGAGGTTTGCAGTCTAGAATTTAGTCTTCCATTGTAAAGACAAGTAATATATTACATGCCACACAGACTAAGCTGATCCATAAGCTACCTTTCTTCCAGAGACTGAGTGGTACCCTCCATGGCATGGAATTCTCAAATCTCTGTGGAGAAAGGTCCTTTTTACAGAGGAAGAAAATATTTCCTAATGAGACTATTTACTGGAAATACTGTAAATTCATACCACTTAATAAAGATGACTGGTAACTCCTCCAGTATCCTCAGGAAGAACAAAAACCAAAGCCAGACAAGTGTCAAATTACTTCAAGGCTTTCCTTTGCCTGATCTGGATGAGAACTTGAGGTTTTATCATAAAGGGAGAAAACTGGAAACTGAACTGACTGGCTTGTAATCACTGAGAAAAGGCATTAACATCTGTTTCTGGTCTTTTGCTGAAGAATCCCTCCATCTGATCACTTGGATTCAAAGTAAATTGGTTTGTTTTTGTAGGTCCATTTCTTCCAAGTTCAGATAAAACAAACCTCTCCTGTGGGCGTGCTGGTTTGCGTTCTGAATTCTTGGTTCACATGGCAGAGATTCTCAGCATTATATTGCTAACATGTTATCCATCTTGAAGAATACAAAGCTGTCTATGCCTTGGCTTGTTTCTACAAGCTGCCTTGTCTAGTTATAAGATATTGCGAAAGCATGAAAATGGGATCCTGATAAATTCCCAATGGTCAAGGAGAAATATGTGTGTGCCCATGTGTTTATATATGTAGATATAAAACGATATTTGTCACCAACGCCAGCTACAGCATTCTAGAAGGAAATCTAGTAGCAGTTCTCTGCTAGCAAATTCTACTCCTGAGCATGACAAATACTGTTTAGGTCACATTACAGCCCTGCCTTAGCCATGAATTCAAAGTTCAGATGCAAGATTCCCCAAAGTTAGTGGCTATGCATACCTGGAATTATGTTCAAGTCCTGTCTCCAACAAATAGAAATTAAGAATAACTTTGTAGCCTTATCCTCTTTATGCAGGTTTCCTGAAGCTTTCCTGAGAGCCTGAATAGGGGAAGAGAAGAGCAAAATGACAGTTTGAGTTGCTCATCCTGGAGGAGGGTTTCAATCTCTTGCCCCAAAGGAAAAAGAAAAACATAAAACATGAATCTTACAATGAGATTCCCATTCTGACGATTCTCCATGGGGCTAAGTACTTTCTTAAGAGCAGAAAAATGTAAAGTCATCAGAACTTTAACTGGGGAGACAAAATTACAAAAATAGATGCATTCTAAAGCTGCGATCTATAGTGAAACACTTCAGTTGAGCACTGTAACAAATGAAAAGTAAGTTTTCAAGTTCTTTACATCTCAGTGGAAGGAATAATACAAGAAGAAACAGGAAACTATCAAGTCTGGTTCAGGAGAAATACATTATGGTTACTATAATTCATCAACAGGAGCAATTCTATTAAAGATGCTCTCTCTAACCACCTGTACAATTTTTCAGGACACTGTTAACATGGGGCAGCTACACTCAAGAAGCTAGTCAGGGAAAAAGCAGTATTTTAATGTAGTTTAACATCTTAATACAGGATGAATGAAGCTAATATTTCTTTCTCTTTTTTACCTCCAGACTGCTCCAGACTGATGATATTTACATAATTACAGGATGATATTTACAGTTTCTTCATCTTACTTCCTATGAAAGAAGAGCAAGTATTTTCTTTATTTTTATTGCAGTATTAAAACCCTAGAGGATCGATGGAAAGCATGAACATTTTGCTTACAGTGCCTCCTGTTCAGCCTGTGGCGCTGTTTGAACACTTTCAGGACACAATGACAGCTGAGGCACTGCCTTTACCAACAGCAAGAGTTAGAAAAGGCTGCCATTGACCATCATGTTCCCACCTGGTCTCGTGCATTTTTGAGAAGGAGGTTCAGTGGGCACTATTATCAGGCACCCACCTCAGCACACCCTTTCTTGGCCTCCCTGCTGACTTACAACCTTCTGACAGGTCCATTGCCCATTCCATAGCAGAGCTCCGTGCAATCAACCTGCTCCTACACGTAGAGTACAACGTCCGTTCTACGCCACTTTATAAGATAGAAATGCATGTTTTAGTGCACTTCAAGAGTTGGTTTTTGGCTCTTTTTCTGGCTAGTGTGTTGTTTCAAGAGAAACTATATATTCTTTAATAGTAATATAGAAAAAGCTGGTTAATTAAATTCTCATCAAAAAATGGAAAATACCAATAACATTAGTAAGTCTCACTATGATCATTTTCAGCAGCATGTGCATTAGATTTGTTAAATAAATCGAGTAACAGTTGTGCTGAAAAAAAGGTTGGCTTCTGAAATATCTTTAGATAAATGTAGGAAACTACATGTATCACAGCTCAGTCAGAAGTCAAGGTTTAAATGGGTGTAAAAAAGCCCTGGTTTTGCAGTATCAATAGCATTTGGAAATGCAAGCAAATTCTGACTGCTGAGACACAGAGGTAAAATAAAATCAAAAAATATAATAAAAAGGCTACCTTGTTGTTTAACTTCAGCTATACACAGACTCTTCAGTGCCAAGTGAAGAAGACTCAAAAGCTTTGATTTCTAGTCCATGTACAAATATAGACTTCTGTGTACATAATGATCAGAGTTTTATTTCTGTTGAGCAAAATAATTTTGTTTGGAACCTGATCTTAATTTCATTGCACCAAATCTGAATAACAGTTACAACTTTACTGAGAGGTGGTCCCTTCCTTTGCCAGGTACCAAAAGAAGAAAAAGGACTTCATTCGATTAAACGGCTTAAATGTACAATTTTAAAACGCTAGGAAAATGCTCACAGACATTTCCAAAGACTCAGTGAAACCTAGTCTGAGAACATATACCTCATGAACTCCTTCTGATGTACAGAAAACCCTTCAAGAGTGGCATGTTCTTGTAACAAAGGTTATTTCAGTGTGAAACAAAACATGGCCAAACTGGGATGACACTGTTACCCAAAGTTCTGCATTAGGAAAACCAAAAGGAAGAGATAGTGTCTACAGACATTTACAAACAGGCAAAATAATTATCCAGGTTAGAATTTCTGAGTGACATCTTCTCCTGAAATTGCATACCTATTGGTAAAATATCAAAACCTGAAACATAGCCTTTGAAAAACCTAGAGAAACTTTTTGTATTTCATTGAAAATCCAATTTTACATTAGGAAATCATAATTCTAGTCAAAATTCATTTCTCCTTAAATATTGGTAAGAATTCTGAGGAGACTTCTCTCACTTCAGAGAACTTGGTACCTAGCTAAACCACTTTACAGATACTACGAATGGAATTCTAAATTAAACTAATGCATTATGCTTTTTCAAACTAGAAATTAGCTCCTTTGACAATGGATGATTTATTCTTTCTTTTGATGATTGAAAATTAGTTTGTCACCCAGACTTCTATACACAGGCCATATCACCATCTTCATTTAAGCCTTGGAAGCGTGGCAGCTGAGTACCGGCAGCACGTAACACAGCACTCCTGTGTGCCTGCCTGAACAAAGAGCAGGCCGGTGTTGGTAACGCAAGTGTGGATGCAGCGGACAGCAGGAAATGGTGAGCCACCAGACCGTAACCGAAAAATAAAAGGGATATTTCTTAAGGCTTACTAATGACTGAAGAGGCCATCTGTAACCAGTAAATCATCACCATCTTTAATATCTACTAAATGCTGTTACGAACATTTACTCACACAGGTCATTTTTAATGGCCAAGTATAACTTTTTTTTCCCACCTTCATCAACTTCACGGTAAAAGATTTTGGTTAAGAAAGTCTAGTGCACAGGCTGGGAAGGCTTCTTTATAAAGCCATGAAGATCCTATTTAGCATTAGATTTTGCTGATACTTCGTATTTTGAATTGTATGCTAAATGCACAGGCAAAATGCAATTTCATTTGCCTGGCATTTTTTATTGGCAAATATCCTAGAGTCACCTATGGGGGCTCCGTACAATCAGAAAAGGGATGTTTGCATTTTCTGATTATACTTTGTCTGTAAGACATGAGTTACTTTTCAGTACGAGCATTTGAAACATGAAAATAACCTGAAAATGAGTAAAATGAAATTATGCTACAAATATGTTAGATCACTCAAGATCTGCAATTAGAAATCTTCATTCTTGACTCCATATATCCGTCTGATAAAACATAAGTAATTTCTTAGCTGCTAGAACTTAAGAATTCAAAATTTCCAGTGAGTTTTCTATTATACCTGATTATGATGGGTTTTTTCTTTAGAGTTGCCAGCATTTCTCATGAAATTAACTGAATTTTCCAGATGTTTCTTCAGCAAAGAGAGCTAATCCTGCTTTCCAACATCAAGTCCTTCCTAAATGCTATCACTTTTTTTTCACAAGATCTTACCAAACATCACAGCTATTATTCTTCAAGCTTCACATTTTACATTTACACAGTTGAGTAAATTTAGCAAAAACCATGAAGTAATTCAAACAGGGCAAGTTCTGCTTGAATTGTGAGTTCTGGGTAATCTTGCTGTTCCTAGACTAGTAACAGTTTCTTTCAGCACTCCTAAAAAAAACAAGAATACCTCATTGGTATTTCAAAGTTCTGATCATTAAGAATCCTGCAATTTCCATCACCATTCAAGTAAATTTTCAAGTGTCTCCTAAACTTGCTTTTGAGCATATTACCTTCTGGAAAGTAACACTGCAAATCCTACTATAAGGAAAAAAATGCCTTGTAGTTGATCAGGCAAAAATTTCCATTTACTTAATTAATAAAGCATATAAGGCATTAATATCTGATATAATAAACATCTAAAGTATACAAAACAATGCCTTTATTTACACATGTGCCAAAACCAGAAATACAGCAGTGCTTGCCAATTTGTTTTCTGGCACTAAATGACACACGGCATGGAGTAGTTAGAATGCAAAAGAATAAAAATTGAAAATGTTATTAAATATTAATTAGAGTATTATGAATAAAATTGTTCCAGCAGTAATTTAAAAATTAACGTTGATTGCCTGCTGTTGATCGTCACCACAATAATGCTAATAATTTCAAGGCAAAATTGAGAGAAATTCAACTGTTGGGCTGCTGAATATGAGAGTGTTGAAAGACAGCCAGTAGATGAGTGGGACATAGACTGTTACACCCAAGACAGTTCTCAAGAATCCCTTCACAGCCTGCAGAGAAAAATCCGTACTATTAAGGCATAAGACATCTCATTGCAAGGTTACATATGTTAGATGAATCTCACTCAAGAAATGTCTATTTCTTTCCACTGATTTTAAAGGGAAAAGTGACTAGTTCCTATATTGGTGCCATACTGCTGATGTCTACATACCCAAGGTGAATCCTGCCCAGGATGCCTGAACTGGAGCTACAGGAGGACAGAAAGGAACATGGTGATTTGAGCCTCTGACACTGTGAAGAAGTAGGAACAGAGCCTGGATATGAGAAGTTTCACGAACATGTTTAAGTTTCTTAGTGCTTAAATGAACCAAACCACAGAAATTTGAGGCTTGCCCTTCATGAGTTGGCAGGTTAATATTTTTTGGCACTCCATTTTTGTGATGATGTCAGATTGATTATTTTCTTGTAATCAAAATTTGAATGTATATGACATTTTGTTTATGCCAGTCCTTTTTGTTCTCCATGTGTGTAAACAGATACACCAGAGCTAAAGAACTACAATTTTGTGTCACAGACACAGATGTGGAGCAGTACAGAGGCTTTCAAAAAGTTCAGTTGCCAAAAATAATCTTCCACCTAGTATCTTCAGCAACAGCATTTCAGAAGACTGTGTACACCACACAGACTGCAACCCACTAGTCCCATCAAGAAAAACCAGTATTTTGCAGGATTTGATCCCACAATAAAGATGGCACACCTTTAAGACCTACAATGAATATATGCCTAAACATATCTGAACAAAATTTCAGCCTCATTCTAAAAGTCTGAATTTTATCAGAATTTCCTTGTGTTGAGGAACAGCATTTGAACAAGTTCAATGCTGTCCATACTGTAAGACCAAACTGCATCTTACTGTGTTTAGTGCTGTTACTGTAACTGGGCTCTGCAACAAAGCCGGTATTTGTGGTGTTTCCTCGCAAGTGTATGGGCTATTTAAAGCTCTGTATTTCACAAACAGCTTTTCAAAAAACCCCAGAGCTTGCAATCCACAAAGGTGAAGCTCTCACTGAAAATACCTTTTCCAAACCGAACAGCAGCTTCCACATCCCGTGGCTCTTTGGGGTGTCTTTAACAAAAGGTGTGCCCACGCTGCAGCCAGAGGTGTGACAGGGGTATGTTCGGGCACTCCTGAGCTAGCCCTCATCATGCCAACAGCACTGTAAATGTCGCAGCAAAGGTTTCAACACAGGCTGCACAACCCTGTGAGACTGCCGGCTGAATTAAAGCGAGCTGGGATACGTCTCTCTCTGCGGCAGGCATGCTCCTGATTGATTGCTTTGCAGACATAAGTTACCCTGCTTGATTTTGTGTATCTAGGACTGAGTCAAACTTTCCTCATGCTACCAAGCCTCACGCTGCCAAGCTTTCTTTCTGTGTACAGTGAGTCAATATACTCTGTTGTCAAGATTCTAGAAAGACAAGGCTGGAAAAGCACTATAAATCATTCCATATTGGAAATAATTACTTACATTTGAATTCTGTAATCCTTATTTGAACAAAACTCACATAGACCTTAGTGGGAGTTCAGCTCAGTTAATGACTGAAGTACTTGGCCCTTAATTCCTTTTTCTGCCCTGCTATCAGATGTATTATTATTACGAGAAACATCTGTAATAATACTTTACACTTCCATAGCCCCTGACATCTGGAGGCTTCAACAAACTATCTCTGAAATTACTATTAGGTATTCTTATGTTACTAAGGATGTCAAGTAATTCGCCCAAGGCAGAGATATAATGGTTATGTTTTATGCAGCTCTTAAAAAATTATATGAGGTTACACTGATAAATACCATCCATTATACACCCCATGTCTTTATTAACCAACTGGAGAGAAAGACGACTTAAAAATGACTGATGCTGAAGGTTAAACAGAACCGTAGACACCTAATATCAAATAATGTCAAATGCAGCTATCCTTACTTGAAAACTCTTGTTTTGCTTTCCAGAGTCTAGAAATCACTTAAACATCAGGCCAGGAGCCTGAGCGGGACAATGGTGTGGTTTCTGTTTACGCTTGCTAGCTGCTCTGTCTGTTTTTATCTGTGTGCTACAACTAACTGACCACATACCGTATCTGTTCCACTGGGGCAAACCAGCACTATTTGCTTTGTTTTTTAACTCAAGTTACTTTTTAAAATGCTTCCAGACATCAACCAACCAATTATTTTAGGAGATCTTGGACCTGATCACGTTCTATCACACAAAATACGGCACATGGTAAGCAAATGCTAAAAAATGCACGTGTAATGAGGTGCACCATGTGCACATGGTCGTTCCGAAAGATAAACCAACAAACCTATGGACTGTAAGGAAAGAAATTACAGATTCATCTCATAATATGAGGGTAAAAAAATAAAAAAGCTGTAATATAATGAAGAAAGTGTCTGGCAAACTGATCATAAACAGCAACATGTTCATGACACTGCAAGGGAAGGGTCCATTTTAGTCCACAGCTAGTTACAATTCATTCCTCGTTACATGGCACTCTGTTATCAAGACTCAAGAATAATAGTTCCTTGTTCTGTTAGCTCTTTCAGACACTCAGTTCCACAGGATGGCAATTCTCCTCTGAATTTCCCTCTGTTATGGTAGAAATACAGAATACTTTACAGCTCTGTATGTCAGCTGTTACATCCCCTTGTACCTTCTTTATGGGGGCTCTCGGAGTGACAGGGCAACACGGTACCTCACTCTATGGGACACTTCTAGCTGTAATTTGTCCTTTATCAGATACAGAAATACTGCATTAAGGTTGAGAGTAGCCGTTATGCTGAAACACGAATGGGCACAGAGCCAAAACAACTACTTCTTCTTTAAAACATAATGTATTAACTTAATCATATAACCATCCAGAGGCAGAAACAGATTCAGTTGTCTTAAAAATCTGCTTGGGTGCAGTGCCTTGCTGAAGCATTTGAATGGCTTAAAAACGTAAATGCGTGCTTCGCAGCCCTAAGTCCCCATATGCATGTGCTTTAGAGGTAGAGGTCTGTCTGAAAGCACTGCCTTAGAGGAGGGGGAGTGAAAGAAAGTGAGACCAAGTGTGCTGCCTAGCTGCCTACAACTTCTTGGCAGTGGATCAGACAAACAAGTTCAGCAGAAAGTCGATGTAATTTTATTGGACCACACTGTCTCAAGCAATTAGAAAAATATTTGTAAAACATCAGATGAGAAGGGGAAACGTGGAGCCCAATAATGCAAAACAATGTTTATAAGACAGAAATTGTGAAACTGGAAGAATAAACACAATTACTCTATCAGCACCTCCAGTTCTTCTGAAATGACTTAGTTTAAAAGCAAATTGTTTTCCTGTTGCATTTAAAAGAATTCATAGTTAAAAAAACCTTTAAAAATGGACACATACATAAAAAGTGTTATATATGGACTTTTACTGTGAAGCTTCTAGTGCTCATCATCAGAAAACTACATGCTACATAAATGCACTTTATGTACTGACATTCACATGCATATTTGGGCAAGGAATTCAAATCCATGATTGTGCAAGAAGGATAATTTTTAGATCCACAGATTCTTTTCAGAAGAAGTACAGATCATGCAATGTATGTGTAAGCTGCTCAGATAAATTAACACTCAGCAAGGTAAAATCTTTCTTTGTAATTATCTCCCCACTTTAAATAGTATGCTGAGAAAAAGTTTTGACAGCATGCACAGTGCAGTCTTACACACACACAACACTAAAGATGGCCATATGCCTTTTTTTTAAGTTGCTGGCTAGTCAGAAATTTGTCTGCATCTTAAGTTGGGACATTTGTTCTTTTCTACCAAGTAGACATATTTCATTTTCTGCCCCAATTAACATCATAAGACTTGTCACATTAACTGTTCTGTTAAAACTCCAGCTACTTAGGCATTAGCGCATGGGGAAGATTTATCTGTTAATTCTAGGATAACACCGTACTGCCTGACTGCCAGCACTTATCTGAGTAATAGGATTGGACAAAATGCAAATATTACTATGTCCATTGGAGGCTCTAGCAAGATTAATGATGGCCGTTAATGAATCAGAAGAAGACTCTCTGAACTCGCTGGAATTCAGGTGTATTGTGCATATCAATTCGAATCTATTTTCAGACAAGGTGGAAACCTGTTGTCCTATTTACTCTTTGTGTAAAGACACAAAGAATTGAAGGTGTTAAAAGGACTGTTCTGACCTGAGTCTTAACAAAAACCACATCATGCCAAATGAGAGAGACATTCAGGTGAGAGAAGGGTGTCCTGAGCAAAGGCTCACGGTGTTGAGTGACAAAGGCAGGACCGTCACAAACACAGGCTGCTTCAAGCTCACGAGATGGCAGCCCAGGCTCTTGAAGAACGCTGCTGTCCGAACACTGGGAAGAAATCTCAGTATAGCAAAGATAGGGATCCAGAAGTTGGAACTGCTAGAAGTTTCAATAGTTTATAGACTACTACAGTTACTCAGTTGCAACCTCAGCAAACGCAGGAACAGGCCTTTATAACACCATCAAATTTACCTTCCAGGCTTGAATCCAGTGCCAACACAGTCAAATAAAATCCAGAGAGAACAGCCTGTGTTGCCCAGACAGCCTACTCGTACCTAGCTGTACAGCAGCGACTTCTGGGCAACGGTGAAAATTATCTCCAGTATAACAGACTTTTCCCACAGGCACACTCACAATGAAAACAAGCTGTGAATTTCAGGAGAAACCTAAGTCTAGAGAAAGCAGCTCTGTTTGGACCTGTGTTTACAGTGAAACTTTGGCAGTCCCAAAAAACAGCTAAGCTCTGATTTCCGTACATCTATATACTCTGCAATATATCTTGTGTAGACGAGAAATGAATCCTTTGCATTCCAGAAGCATCAAAGAACAACTGCTGAAGAAGACTAAAACTTCTGTGAGTGATCGCTGGAGGGGTGTGTGTGACATGGCTGTAACCAGACAGGGCATTAAATGTCCCAGCAGAGCTGTTGCTTACACACATCCTTTAGTGTACTGTCAACACTGGAAAAGAATCTGTGCTGGAAAATACTGAGAAATCATATTTTTCAATCCGTATTACATAGTCGTTGAGCTAGGAAGAAGTAAAGGCACACGAATAAAAAGCTGATATCCTAAGTTCAATGCAGCATGGGAAAGAAACCATGAAGGCAAAAATGGACAGAGAAAAGGAACTAGGCAGATGAAATTAGAGCACGGAAGATAGTAGAGAGCTGTATGAATAGATTATAAATGAGGTCTGTATGATTTTAGGAAAAAAAGTTTAAAGAAGCATGTCCTATAAGCAAATTTCACCCTGAGCAAAGTACTTCAGCAGATCAATTTTCAACTGGATGTCTTCATTGACCACACAAGATTTTTTTTTTCAAGGATTAATGCTGAGCAAATACAGGGTAAAGAAACCTTTTACAAGAAGTATTTACAAACATCCATTTGAATAAAACCACAAAGTACTTTAGATGGTATTTGGTTTACCTCATAATTCATACTCTAAATAATGAAAATTACTTGTATTTGCAGAGAAAAAAAGTTTCTCCATTAATACTTTTGAGAATATTAAGTAGAACTAAACACATAATAACACCTTTAAAGTTTGTGTCTGGAAGTTACAGTAGTATGAAGAGTGAGACCAAGGACCATGTTTATGAAGCCTTCAGGAAAGACTGCAAGAGCACAAATATTGTTGACTTTCACACCTTCCATACACGTGCCCTTTACCTCTTCAGATAGCTTGCAAACATAATTATCTGTGCGGTGTACCAAGCTACCTAATATCAGAGCCAGCCATCATATAGGGAACACACACTGGCTCCCACACCTGCAGGCTCACTATCTGTTTGGAGAGCAAATGTGGCCTCAGTGGAGCGTTCAAAGAACAGTCTAACGAGTACCCCGTGCTTTACCATCTTGTAAAGGGCTGCCTCACTCCCAAAATCAAGGCCAAAGGCATTAACAGAGCTATCAAAACATATCTGATTAGGTATCCTGTTCATATGGGGCCCTGAATCTCACCGACCTGATTCCTTGAAAAATGAATTGCACACAGTGTGCTCCGTAAATGTATCTTTTCTATACAGGCACATTTTAAAATTAGGATTCACAAACTTAGCCAGAAAAGAGCTAGCTGGAGTTTTTCAAGATCCCCTCCTACTCACAAATCAATGTTGCTTAATTAGCAATAACTATCATCCCAGGGAATTCAAGAAAAAGATTAGACATGCCTGTAGATAGTGAAAATATCAAAAGTTACATTAAATTTTACTTTTTTTAGTATAAACTCATGTGCTTTAGGAAATATGCTAGCCCATAAACATTTGAGGATATAAGGTTCCTTCTGGACATATAGGTCCACTATGATTTTTTTTTGTTTTGGTTTGGTTTTGCGTTTTTTGCATCTTCTTGGAGCATTTGGTATTGGTCACTGTCAGGGCAGAGCACTGGCCTAGATAGCTCAATGTCTTTCTCCAACAAGACGATTCATAGTCAGTAGTCTTCCTCAACAGAGTACTTCTTCCAGTCCAGAAGGGAGGGAAAGGAAAGAATCGTGCTGCCAATTCTTCCTGCCTTGCAGCTCGTTTTTTTTCTTGTTAATCTCCCTGCACCTTTTCTTCACGGCATCTCTCTGGAACACAAGCAGCAGCATCATTTTTACAAGGCAGGAAACAATCGCATTCTCCTTGTAAGGACACAACTTCACTATCACAAGCAATTGACAGAGCCAGTGAGAGGGTTCCTAACATACCTTCCCACAGGAGACCCTGAAGCACTGGGATATTCTCCCTGCATTCCTCTTCATCCTTCCTTGAATATTCTTGGTGTACAGGTGGGGTTGAGGGACATTTTCGTAAATGAACAGAATAAGTGCTTATCTTCTTTAATGTCAGTAAATATGTCACAAAAATTTATTCTGAAAATATTTCCTTTTCCCATAAGCACAGAGCAGAGACTAATTCTGAGTCAGTTTTGCATCTGAAGGAAAAACATAAGTCAGGCTACAGCAAATTTTTATTTTTCTGGACAAACTCTTTTTTTCTGCATTGAAAATTTCCTTCTAGGGGCAGCCAAGGACGCTTTACTTTTGTGAGTTCTGGATAGCTGGCAGGCCAGCTGGTGCTATTGCACAGTTTGTAAGCAGGATTTCCACAGCAAATGGACCTTTCTACTTCAGAGTCCATGAGAAGTAAGCATGTAATTTTCTAGAAGTACCAGATTTACTGTCCCTGTGCCAAACATCTGATTTGTGCACACACAGTAAGTGCACTGCTTCTCAAATACATTAGATCTGCTCAAGCGCCCTTCTTTGCTGTGTCCATGAGTTGGATCAAATACTTGCCATCTACACTTTACCAGTCCTCTAAACTACATTTGCATGTATTCCTCTACTGGAAAACTCAGATGCAAACCTGGCAGCCTTAAACACTGGATGTCTGAGATGTAAGTATTAGAACCTTACCCCAAGCTGAATTCAGGCAGCCCACCTTTCTGAAACACGTGGGTTAAGGTCAGGTAACAACCCTTATTTAATGTGGCAATGAACTCTAAGACAATATGGAAAACTGTCTAAAATATGAGTATCATTTTCCCACTGTCACATTAATCTCACATTAAGTGAGAACAGAAACAATGTTTCAACTGGGATACTTTCTAAGTTACTCAAAAAATAGGGATATTCCACATAGAGTTCTAAGACAGCTTTTGATTCAAATGGCATTTTTTCAGTTGTCTTCAAAAGCAAATCAGCATTTTCCAACAGCTTGTTTTTCCTGTCACATCTCTTGTGATCTCAAGAGATGTACTAAGCCCACATGTAGCCCAAGGCAGAACACAAAAGGGAATAATTAGGGTGACTTTTCTCCTGGTGTAGTCACCTAACCTGGCAGAGTACATACCATGACGTGATTGCGAATGTCCCAAAATAGAAGATACTGAAGTATAAGATGAAAATACCATTTCTGAAAACATTTCAAACAAATCCAGGATGTATTTGTGAAAGTCTGTACTATTCTCTTCCTTCCTCATCTTAATTACCTCCACAAAAATGTCAACTACATTTGGCAATAGATGGAGAGTAGGAATCTACAATACAGCTGAAAAACAGAACTAGGAAAATGCTCTTTCAATGAAACTAGTTTAAGTTACTGTAAAGACTTGTATGTTAACTTCACCTCGGATAGGTTAGTAATCCTGAATGCGAGTTCATTCTAGCTGTTTAGGTATGCAGCAGTGAAACAACCCATGAACAAGAAAAATACACACAGTGGCTATGCAGTATGCACTAAATAATCTGAAGCAGAAGGCAGCAATAGCAGTTTTATCTCACAAGTTTCTGCAGTGGTTCTTTAAAGAAGGTAGGATAAAAAAGAAAATGTATGGATCACACCTTTACATTGAAAAAAGTAAATGGCAGAGATTTTCAGCTGGTCAGACACAGACGCATTAGCTTAAACCTCTCAAAGGAAAAAAGGAAACTAAACAAAGCCATCTTTGTCTTGCTTACTTGCATCAGATGACAATCACGGTCCATCACAATCAGCTTACACTCAGGTATAATAAACAGTATTGAGGAGGTTATATTTTAATGTGAGAGATGTAATTTGCTGCTGGTAAGTGACAGGTTCAAACCATGCCTGTAAACCCATCATACAACACATCCTCTTTTAGTCCTACTTAGATTAAAAATAATAATACTGAAGGACAGGTTTTGGCTTTGGTACTCACTGCAGGCACTTCAAAAGGACACCCAGGGAAACTGGATGCATTTTGATTGACTCATCCAGAGGGCCTTCTGGGTGCACCCAAAAAACCAACCTAAAGAAAGCAAGCACACGCTCCCATCACATACTGGTGCTCCGTTACTTACTTTAGCGCATGTGGGGATATGCATGTCTGTGTAGGAGACAAAGACACAGAAGGAGGAAACTTCTCACCCCATTAGGCACTGAGTGTTTCCAGAAGCTCTGCAAACCATAACAGCAATTTCCCTCTCTGCCCTGCCCCCAGGGTTCATCTAGTCCTTGCACCACCATAAAAGCAGGAAAGCTGCAGAATCACACAATTCTTGCCCTATTTCTTACACAAGCATCTTCTTGTTGACATCTCAGGTTAAACAGACCTCTGGACTGCTCCAGTACAAGCACTGTTACATTTTGACATCATGTTCTTCTCTTTTCCTTTGTGGCAAAAAAACCCCCTATGAAGTCAAGCTGAAGAAATTCCCACTTTGATGTATTCTCTTGTCTTAAAGGACATAGAATTACAAATTAATGCCCCAAAACTGTAAACTTAATTAATTTTGTAAATCTGAATAATCATTTATCTCAAATAAGTCTGGGGAAACCAGCTTCCCTCCAGATATTTGCCCCCAAACTAAAACAAATCAAGCCTTTGAAAAAATTTAGTTGGTTTATTTCATTATTTTCCATTTTCCTATCCCTGGCAATAACCAGACTAGATCTGAAAGGCTGGACCCCTTGCAAGAAAGTCTGCCTTCTCAGATGGTCTAGACCCCCACCTCGCATTCTGAATGTCAGGGCAGTTTAGATAATAATTGTTCATTATTTTAGGCACCTATCCAAGACTGTTGCTGTTTGCTTATTAGGATATAAGAAGTTAATTGGAAGGACACATTTTTCCTTAGTGGCAGAAGCAACTGATTGATTACATTAAGTGTAATCTCCTATTCATGGAAACAGCAGAACATAGTATTCTAGGGGCTGAGATAAAGAGTGTTTGTGTGTGTGTGGCTGAGGGGAAGGGGCACAGCAGGGGAGTAAAATACTAAGAATATCGGTGCACCAGATGAGATGTCAGTGGAATAGAAAGTCATCACAGGATAATGGTCTCCTGCTGCTAAATGAAGGCCAAGGCAAAGCAGATGTTGACTCAGAGCAAAGAAGTTTATTTTTAAAGCACAAGACACTGATCCTGTCCTAGTAGTTACTCTGCTAAACTGCTGGTAAAGTATCATTCATTTCACTTGACAGACACTTGTAAGAAAAGCATTACTTATTCTATGTCACTATTGAGTTGTTATATTTTTATTGACTTGAAAAAAAAATTAAAACCCCCCACCAACTTATGTTATGTTCCAGCAAGCAGAAATGAAACTAGTAATGAAAGCACAACCTTACTTGAAAATTGCACTGAGCTTTCACGGTTCTGCAACTTTCTGGCCGAGGTTGGCTTACTGACAGGTTTCAAGCATTAAAAACTAAGTTATCTAACAGCACAACTGGCTGACTTCGGTTACATCTACCCTTGTAAAAAACAATCAGTTGTCCTAAAGCGCAAATGCAGGAAGCAAAAAGGAATGAGTACAGAATCCGACCTTTTTGTTAAAGTAGGCACTTCTATTTTTAAAGCTCTGACAAGACTGAAAGTTCTAGAGACATCTTGCCTGAAATCTTGGTTTGAGTGGAACCACATCAGTGGCAATATACCCACTGATCCCTAGGGACTACTGATTTAATCACGTGTTAGTCTGCAAAATGGATGCAGCTGAACAATGGCCAGTGCTGGACTTCCTTCTGTCTGCTGCCCACTGATGTACTTCAACTCTGCTGTCAGCAAACCACCTCTGTGAGGGACCTAGTATCTCCTCTCCCTTGTTTACGGCCTTTGGCAAATCCTTTAATCCCTGGTTTCTCATTTGTACATTAGACGACCCCTTGTCTCTCTTTATTTTGGCTACAGGATCTTCAGGGTACAGATTGTCCCAAATAGAAAATGCATGGAGAGTGGCTGATCTCAGCTATTGCCACTGAAACACCATGCCAAAAGATAATAAAAATACATCTGACACCTCATCTGGTATGCTTGTCTCTTCGCTGGCTTTCTGTTGAATGCAAAAACAAATGAAAGGCTTTGACTGCCACACCCAAAATCTCCTACAGATTTGGATATGGTTATTTGAAGAATTATCTCAATATGAGTTATGACTTTTCATCAAAACCACATTTGTTTGGAAGAAGAGAACTCCTAAACCAAGAGGACAAGAAACTTTCCTAGCAAGTTCTGAACAGCTGTTTTGGAAGAATTCTACTCTGGAAGAAACCATAATAATTACAAACTTAGTGTCTCCTTCTTCTGGGATCCATTAGCAAATCCTTCTTTAGAGTTCACATTTTAAAAAATCATGGACACTTATGAGCAGAGGTCTCCTTAAAAACCAATGGAATCCAAGCTCCCAAGTCTCTGTGTTGCTCTAGAGAAACCCAGTTACACTGTTAAGTTGCTTAGATGCTTCAGAATTGTATAGCTGTTCATCTCTCAGTAACCTCCTAGGTACAACTGACAGCATTCCTAAAGAATGAGCTCATCTGCTAAACTCCTCTAACCAATGCAATATAAGTATCAGTCAAATCCACTTAATCTGGTTTTCATTTTGGATCTGATGTATATTGACCACCTCTCTACTAAATTAAACACACTGTACTAAATTAAGCAGGTGTACTATAATTTTCATACTTTCCCCAGCATATTCCCATCTGTCAAAGGATAGTTCAAACGTACACACAGAGTATATGATCTTACAAAAATCTCAACTGCAAAAATCAGTATTACATATAACTAACAATACAGACAATTATGTCAGAACTCGTTGGAAACATACACCTACTGCAGTGCCAGTAAATGGCAGCTCTAAGGAAAAAAAGTAGCCACCATGCACAAAATAGTAGCTATATAATTGACCACTGCCAGTTTTTAAATACTGACCTGTTTGTGCCTCCTGGTCATCAGGAGATAACTGAAGAAGGATTCATTAAAATGTGTTAGCTAGCGCAACTGCTAAACTCGCCTTAGTTTCTCAGTCTAGACTGAGCTTTAACCTGGCAGAATTTTCGTTCGCCCATCTTTAAAATTGAGATAATGATACTTTTTTTCCTCTACTCTGTAACGTGTCTGTACAGACTGTTAACCCTGTTGAGCCGGAACGATCTCACTGGGCATTTTACACCACCCAGCAGCGTGGGACAGTAATCTTGGCTAGCTCATTGAGATACTACTATAGATCACCATTTCTCAATGCTCCTAACAAAATCCATATTTAAGTTAATCCATGTTATTGTTAGATTTTTTGTTTGTT
Organism: Pterocles orientalis; assembly: GCA_011057875.1. NCBI lineage: Eukaryota > Metazoa > Chordata > Aves > Pterocliformes > Pteroclidae > Pterocles > Pterocles orientalis. Next base: position 178,988 of record WKFP01013898.1, read on the forward strand.
GGGGATTTTTTTTCTTTTGTATTGGGTTTTATTTGTTTGGGGCTTTTTTTGTTTGGTTTGTTTTTTAATATACAAAGGTAAACAATTCTCTTTATATTTTTACAAATGCAATAAAGATGAGAGCATCTTTCCTGAAAAACAGATTAGAAATTATCAGTGCCAGAAATATCATAAAAAGTTACAAAAAGACATTGTAGTGTCAATTAGGTGAGCAATTATCAAGTAGTCAGCCATACTTTAGAAATAACCCAGACTGATTTTTAAACAGAAGCATTATGGTACTGTAAAACAAAGAAAAGATAACAAGGTTTCCTTACTGAGAACACTGGGAAGAATATAAACTTTCTAGATATGCAAGTATTCTCACTGCAGTTAAGGATAGTTCAATAGCTAAATGTTTTAGCCTCAGCTTTGTCTTCAAATCCATGAGCTATACAATATACACTGAAATCCCTGGGCGCTGTGAACATGTATCTGAGAATATAACTAAGCCAACTGAGGCTAAAACTGGGCCAAAAATGTGTGAAGTTTTTGCCAAATATTTGGTGGTGCTGCTGTTGTTGTCATCCACAGCTAGGAAGTTCAGAGGAATGCATAAAAGAAAAATAACCAGAACAAGGACTAACATAAAAAGTATATGAACTTTGATTCTGAAACTTAATAGAGATTTATTACTGTAATTTAACACTGGCAATGGATTTGGCTTAACACAAGACATAAAGGTCATTTAATGAGAGCACCCTGCTGGTATAATGGATCGTCGTGTGGCATTGATCCAGCTGGTGGTCTAGATGGAATGGGTTTCCACAACTCCTAGTAACCACTGGCTCTGCCACAATAAAACTTTACTATTTCAATTGGGTGTTTCACTTAGTTTAAATATTTATTTGAACAAAATCGGAGGCTATCGGTAGCACCACTGGCAGCTTAAGAGTTGACTTTGCTTGAACTGCTTCATAACATCTCACTAGCTCACAGAATGCAGAACAGTACTTACCTAACAAACGAGAAAAGAAAAAATAGCAAATGGACAAGCCTTCTTGGATAAAATAATAAGCAATCAGAATACTAACTTCAAACCTCAACTGGAATGCTCTGGAGTAGAACTAATGTTTAGATCACCCACTCGCAGACTGGTGTAAATGCCTGCTGGAATCAGCTGCAACCTTCTACATTTACTCCGTGTGCAGTAGGTACAGACACAAGTACATACATTCAGATTCTCACCTGCATAAATTGTTATCAACTCAGGCAAGCCAAGCAAGCTCCGAAAACTCATGCTAGAAGAGTGTTTACTCATTAGAATTAAAAATGATACTGAGTATAAGAAACAACTGAAGTATATCTTTTTCTTAAAAAGAACCAAGCATTGCATCAATGCAGAATAGTAAACACCTCAAGAACTGAGACACTTAAATTAATAAATTCATGTCACCTAATTCTAGTCATCTAAAAATGAGGTGTCTGATCTGTCAGCTGGGTTCCCAGTATAATGAGTAGAAGAAACAGATTCTTCCAGATGCAAAACATCTTATCTATCCAGGGATGAAAATTTGTCAAGTGCTATAGATATCCTACTCCAGGACATGGAGAATCTTGATAACTAACTTACCTTCATTGTCTTAAGTTAAAAATGGCTAAAATCAGGCGATATAAATACCATTCCAAATGTCAAACTTTAGACACCCTGTTGAGAAAATTTTGCATTGGTGAGTCTTCCCAGTGTGTTATTTTTCTGTGGCCTTGATTGATGAAGAAGAATGAGCACAGTATTTAGTAATTTTCAATTTATGAAATACCACAACATTAAATTGGGTCATTTTGCTATATTCTAGTTGGTAATCTCATGACTGGCAACATTGCTGCTCGAAAACATCCAACACTTGGAATAAAATATAATTTAAAGCTCTCTTCTTAACAGCAACAGTAACAGTCACAAACATAAGATAGAAGCAGAATGTGCATTCATGACTTTTTAAAGCATGTCACACAATTATAACATTTGCTAATATTGTTAAGTTACTGTTGCATATTTGCCCCGTGTTTCTAGAAAATAAAACTTTTAAGTTGTGGCACATCATCTACCATGAAAGGACATTAGGGACAGGAAATGGAAAGATGTATATAGTTTCAATCAGTCATTACTCATAAAGGATTTTTGTTTAAGAACCTGAAGAACTTGGGTGCAACTGAGGAGCTCATTCGTCATTTAGATATTTCAGATGAACCTTCAAACTACTTTAACATTGCCCAGTGATACCAGGAATGAAAAAGTACTTTAAAATCTGTTTTTTTTCAAAGACATTAAACTAAGATACCAGTACTAGTTAACACGGAGGAAGTAAACATGTTTCAAATGTGAGTACTGTTAGTGGTAGTAACTTCAGATGATATTTAAAACACATTACTTAAATGCTACTTAATTTTGTTTCTAGTTAAACACTGTAGTGAGCTTTCAGAGCGTAGTCAAAAGTGGGCTGTTCCCTGCATCATCCTTTTGCTCCTCTCCACCTCTGTCAGAGTGTCCTCTTCTCATGGATTCATGACACTGTGCCAAAGAACAGCAAATCCACAATCCACTAATAACTCCCTGGCTATTCTATATGTCATTCTGCAGGTAGCCAATACAGATGTTATCCAAAAACTGAAACTCACAAGATTCTTAAGAATTCATAACTGGAAAAAGTAAGAGGGACAAAAAGATTTCAGGGTTAAAAATGACTCCAGGAATGACATGTCACTGTCTGAGCTGCACAACAGAGCAAACTTACGGAACCAGCGTTCTCCAGGTGCATAGGACTAGGTAAGGTATAATAAGGTAAAACATGACATAAGAAGGTGGTCAATGAGTTCACATTTTGGGTATAGAGCACTGCAAGTGAGAACTTCTTTGAACAAAAGCGAAGCGCACATGAGCAGGAAAGCGACAGCGAGCGCACACAGAGCCTCATTCAGGTGAATCGGAGTGGTCGGTGGAAAGCCTGGTGAATGCAGATTTCACCATCTGGAAATGAAGCTGCTAGATGTTTACTAGAGTTCTCACAAAGAAGATTGATCATTTCCAGATTTCCCATTTTGTTGAGATGGATTAACATCTGGAGAAAAGAAAAGCCGTGTTTGCTCTTGCAGAAATTTCTACTAGTTGTATGCATTTATTGAAGCTTGCAAAGTCCTGGGATATCAGAGATTCCAGCTGCTGACCAAGGCTTTACACTTCCTAGATAGTGAAATTAAGCCAAGAAGGATTTTGCCTATTCTCAGTAAAATAGTTACTGCTGCTATATAGAATGACAGCATATAGCTCACTTTGAGAAGTTTACGTGAGACCCTTGCTCAAGACAACAGCAGTGCTTTTGTCAGAAATCTCTTTTGGTGAAAGCAATGGTGGGAAAGTTTTTGTAGGAGAGACTGACAAGTCTCACCAGTATCAGTCTGCTAGGTTTTGCTGTTATCTCTTCCCAGTAATTGTTCAGAGCTCTGCACGACAATTATTAATGAACTATTAATACTTAAAGAATCAAGTACATACTTAATATCATTGATACCATGGATTAATAATTCACGTATTAAAGTCTTTTTTGGACAGAGGAGTTAGCGCTAATAAAAAATATAGATTTGCATTTTTATTTAAACATTAAGTAAACTACTTATTTGGTAGATTTTTACTAAATGGCACATCATTCTGAAAATGAATCACATGAAGGCACTTTTCTGAAAAACTTTGTTTCATATATTTTTTTCTTAGCACAATCTGGAATACCTCCTTGCACATGAATGAGAATCTGTGACGGTTTTGGACAAGCTTTATGGCTCACCTCATTTATTTCAGATATTTATTAATTTTTTAAAAAAGATGGAAGACATTTCCTACGGGAAGACACGAGCATTAAAGCTAATATATTGACGGAAATATAGGAAAGTTATTTTGAAAAAAAAAAGGAACATAAATTTTAGAAATTCAAGAGAGCTTCTTATCTGCAGTCTGATTAGGAATTGCCTCTATAGATATTGAGGAAAAAAAGATAGCTTTTATAAGCTCTAAATCAGCAGTTTGTTTGTACTCAGGAAAGTGATTTAGTACATGTTTAACTTTAGGCACATGCTTAAATTCCATTGATTCCGATGGAAATAAAGCAGATGTGCTTTGAGTTGATCACATGCTTAAATAGTGTTGAATCAGGGCCTTTATACTTCACAAGTTCAATATACCAAATGTTAATTAATCCTCACTGCGCTTCTCAAGGAATGTCTCATTACTATATGCAACCAGTGGGAGTGGAGACTGCCCAGTAACTCACATAGTAACTAACTAGTTTGTGCTACAAAATGTAGCTGCAGACCTCCTAAGCTGTCTCATTTTTCTTGCACTGTGGAATTGCAGATGGGAAGGAGGTGCTAATGATAAAAAAAAAAGTTTCTTGTCAATAGGAGAACTTCAGTGAATGCTTCTGTGTTTGTGTGCGCGTTCCTAGGAAGCAGCCTGTATTTCAATCATTGTTGGCGATATACTGAGAATGAGAAAATAAATACGTGCAGTATGTAGGCAGAATGTATTATTAGCGGTCAAAACATTATAAACAGGAGGTGAGGAAGAATGATAGGGAAAAGAAGAGAATTTGATAGCACACTCTAAAAACTAAAGCCTCATTGCTCTGGAAGTGTCTAAAACAGCTAGACTCTGGCAAGCAAAAATCTTTCAAACCTTTTAAAACAAATAATTACAAACAACAGCTTGTGAAGCATTTAATTGAAACTTGCCATTGCTTCACAAGCACAGTCCATACAAGAGAGGAGGAGGGCTCTTCCATCATGTCAGACTGCCAAACAGCCAGTATTTTTTAACATCAGAAAAGAGTTGAGGAAAAAGGAGGCTCTTTATATTTTAGGTAGTTTGTGGTCAGCTTGGTTAAAAACTCTGAACCAAAGACAACCAGGCTTTCACCAATCCCACGACAAGTTTTCAGGGTTGATTTCATCAATAAATACACATATGCCTCCAACTAGATATTTCGGTTAGTTGACTCAATCAAGAACAGATTAAGCTTTATATTTCTAGTACAAGATGTAGCCAGACTTAAACCAATTCCATAAGATCATTTTTTCTACAATGCTTTATTAGTCGTTCTACCACTTTAGTAGTAGACCTATGTAGTTCCACCTTCATCTAATCCCTCCTTTACATCAAAGTTTGTCAGTCATTGAACCAGCCACAGGTGAGAGCCTTTCAGTATTCATCAATACCAGAGGGGACCCATATTCAACCTTCTTTGAACAGAGAAGAATCTGCCTGAAAATGCTGGGACATCTGACTTCCCTCTCTTTCCCCAATTATTTTAAGAAAGGATTTGAAAATAAAATAATGGAAAATAATTTAAAATTAATAGCTCAGTTACCTTACAATTTTTCTTCCCTCCTCCCTAACAGTCTTAATGTGCATGAGGTTTCTAAAGAAAATACCAACATCCAGCCTTATTTACTTTGAAAAGCAAGAACCCGAAGTGGAACAAAGCATTCATTAGAAACAGGACATCATGAGGAGCTAGACTGTTTTTACTTACACGCCTTAAGTTTCTTTAAAGATGTGCTACCTAAAATCATTTTTCCATACTGACCCTGTGCTACATCCTTCTGACAAAACACCCTCCACGACATCTCCTTTTAACAGGTTCTGTAGCACAGGGAGAAAAAAATATATGCTTTCCCTAGGAATCCCTAGTGCCAATACTGAAAATGTGACTAGAGACAAGAAATGTGTTGTCTGATTCATACGTCCTGGTGTAAACTGGGGTAAAAGGTTTCCCAATGCCAACGGGTTGGCTCATTGGAATAAACATAGTGGTCAGTGGCTTGAACCTCCCGTGGCCAAGTGTGTCATTAAAACCTGGTGGTCCATGTGTAAGGTGAAACCACGGCCATATAAACACACATGCCATTTCCCACACGTCCAAAGGAATGCTAGAACCTCCTATTTCCCCACTGAGTAATGCTGTTTTGTGGGCAAGGGAAGCTGGGAAGCAAACGTAACAGGCTGCCTTTTTCCTCCCTTCAGTATAAAATTCGATCCCTCCCCAGGAATACTTCTGTGGTAGTGCAAATGACCAAATGAAGCATCAAAGATCATCTCCACAACAAAAATGGCTGATTAAAGTGTATCACAGCAAACACAAAATTTCCCTCCAATGCCTATTCCTGGACAAACACTTTTCCACCAATGAAACAGAACATTTAACGTGCTGAATTAAACATGAGAATTGTACCATTAACCCACAAAACCTCTTGATGATCCTAATGTTAACTGTGATTTGGGATCAAGGCCAGAACACTGACATTGCCATACGATCAAGGCCAGGCTTAATCTCAGGGTAGTACCCAGCTTTGTAAAACACTTTGGAGCAGTGACACAGAAACAGCAATGTACTATGAAACAACATAGAAAGCTGATGCAGCAGTACCTCATCATTTTCAAAAGTAAATCTACGATGAAGTTTTTAACTGGCTAGCTGCTTGGTTATTGTTTTCAACTCTAACACGTCACTCGACAGGCATCATCAAATCAAGTAATGTAGGCAAGAACCCTTATGTGGTAGGGGCAGGGCTGAAGTTTATTAAAAGGAGTTCAGTCTTGCTCTATTGCTGATTGCAAGAGTTCTTCCCTCTTCTGTCAGGAATGGACAAAACACTGATGATGACAAGAAATAATCAAGGAAAAACACCCAAAATAGAAGAAAATATGACGAAAAAGTATGACACAGAAATAAAAAGACAAAGCTACGTTGGTAGAGCTGTAGGAAGAGAGATCAGCATGCACTTTATCAGTTCTTGGCAGTCCTGCTCCCAACAGATCCAGAGAAACCATTTCCAGATTCAGAGCGAAAAAACTTTGGGCAACATCTCCAATGGCAACTTCCAGGTGACCTTCCTAGTGCTTATGGGGGTTGCTCTGGCTGGGAGCAAGTTTTTCTCAGAAGAGCCTTTAATTCAACTATGAATTCTGCCACGCAGTACCTCAAACCTGATCTGATACGCTGCCTGCAGGATTATCCAGGCAGTAGCTATGCATCTTCTTTAGGATAATAATTTTGTATGTGGTCCTTTAGAGGCATTAATTGCAGCAAATGCATGCTTTCCTCTGACTCTCCAGCAAGCCAAAAAAGAAACAACAACATAGTGGCCGAAGTATCCCAGAAGTATTTACATGCTGATATATTTTAAGAATACTGATTATTTAATTTAGAATGGCTCTTTGTTCTAATTTTCCTAATTTGGAATGGTCTTTTGTTAATGCTTTAAAGCCATATGCTGTAGTAAGGCCCAACACAATGTTTAATATGTATCTTAAAAAAACTGCAGTGAGTGATGCAAAGTAAACACTTATGTTTTGATTAGCTCCATTCCATGCTGTGTCAGAACAAAAACTCTTAAAAACATTGACCCTACTGTATTGTAGGACCTATGCATAATTATCTTCAAACACACACAGAAAGTAGCACACAGAAAAGTAACAAATAAGATATGCCAAAAAAAAGAAGTTTTAGATATTACAAACAAAGCACTTTCTGTAGGACTAGATTCTTTTAAATCCAACATATTTACAAGGACACCCTACTTTAAAAAAAAAAAACCAACCCAACCCTGTATATAAACTAGATAGCATACATAGCTGCTCTGTTTAGAAAACAGCAAAGTACCATGTAAAAAAGTCTCTGTTTAGCCAGCCCACCCACTATGAAAGAAAAAAAAAAGCTGACATTTAGAAAACAGGATATACTGAACAGTTTTCACAATTGTGCCCAGCAAATCTGATAGAGCTTTTTGTGTACATTCTACAGCATGGCCCCAATCCTGCAAGCTACCACCTATTGGGAAATGAAAGGTGTACAGGAAAAAAATTTAAACAGCATTATAAGCCCAACCTTCCTTTACAATATGGCCTTTAAAGAAACCCACTAGCTATCAGCGAAATAGGAAATCAAACAGTAAACATGAGGCAAACACCAAAACAACCCCACCTTTTGGAAAAGTGATCTTTTCAAGTCCTACTATAGGCATGACAAGAGATTGTTACTGGCAGGCCAAAAGAGAGGTTAAAAAATCCTGCAAACCCAAAGTAAGTACATACAAACATGAGAAGAAAAATCCAAATACTGTTAAATAACATTTTCAGAGCACAGATTTTCCTGTGTTTGGAAAATACTAAACACAATGAGGTCCAGATGCTGATTGGAGCCAATGAGCCTGCACAAAGCGAATACTGCCCAGAATTACTGCGCACATCACCTTCTACACAGCGCCGGTGGATGCAGAGGCCGCCCATGCACGCTGCTCGGGTGTGACGTCAGTGCCTAACGCCTCAATGAATTCAGCATGGCACAGAGCGGCTGCGTGAGACCTTCTGAGCACAGGTATGCTGTGGGTGACGTGCAGCCTCTGAAACCACATCAACAGCCTCCTCCTTTCAGACTTTCACCAGTCACGAGGTCTGTGTTTACATATGCACATGTATTTATGCATGCACTTCTGGTTGAAAATACTGCAAGAGGGAGCACATTTATTGTGGAAAAAAAAGAATAATACGGAAATGTCACTCTTTATCTAGCCTGCCCAAAATTGCTCCTAAGGACTGGGCCTACCTTTGTCTCTGCTCCTGACTTGCCTGCCTGCACCCTCTTCCCCCCACCCCAGTCCCTGGTACTTGGTAGTTTGACCTGGAAGGCTAATAGAAACAACTAATAATGCTGAGGTTATGTACACACAGCCCTTCCTGGTCCCCACTGAGCCAGCCAAGGAGCTCTCAGCTGCTCATCGCTGCCCCACAAAAGAGCCTAATTAGACCCTAAGGTTTGCCAGCAGCGATGCTCATTGGAGCCCTCCAGCCTGTCCTGCTGGAGGAGATGGGTTAATTTAAACAGCAGGTCTTGTTCTTCTCCCTCAGACCTAGGAGTGATAAAGGGCATAGTCAACAGATAAGGAACAGCTCTAAACGCTGCAGAAACATAAACCAAACTTTAACTGCAAGCTGAGAGAATTTTTTTTAAAAGCACACACAGTCCAACAGAGCCATCCTATCCTAAAAATTCCAACACAAAATTCCTGCAAAAGGCAAAATCGAGTGCCAAGGAGTCTCCCCTGGAGTATTCACTGAAGCTTACTAACTAGACAGCGGTTGAAGGGGATTCCACCGGGGCACTCACAAAATCAGCCCTTGTACAGATTTGTGTCAGCCTCGCATCTCAGGAACAGAGTCGTCTCAGAAACAGCAGCACACTGTCAACCCAATGGCAGGCCAAGCACATCAGCTCCTGACAGGTTAAAACAGCGCTCATTGTCTGAGCACCACGTCAATGCCAGCCAGGAAAAACTCACGGAGATTAGACCAGTGGCGAAACTTCAAGGAACAGAGGAAGTTATGCTGAGGAATCCACTGCTTTTTTCTTCTTTTCTCCTTCCTGCCAGGGAAAAAAAGGTTGGAGCTGCCGTGCAGGCTGGCAGGGAGAGCAACAAAATGAAGGAAGCCTCCCTTTAGCTTCTTCTTGTCCAAAAACATAGTGTGTTCTCTCACTTAAGTTTCTTTTAATACTGCTGAAAGACAAAAATTACTCTACAAGCAAATGTCTACCCTTCGTTTTGTGAACAGAGGTAGAGGGTTTAACTCTCTGAAGAACCACTAATTGCAGGATCATCCCTAAGAATAAATCCTAAAGGGTACTTTCAGTAGGAATGTGGTTGCTAAGCTTTAAATCACTCTATTTTGCAGAATCCTAATTTCAAATTACAATTTCAATAAAGATAGAGAGACTACATACATAATTTTCATTAATGTCTCTCTGAGTTTAAAAAGATATTTCATACCTCTCCTGTTCAATGAATTGACACTTAGCTTCTGTGCGTCCCACCAAGCAGATGTATGTCAGACACTGAGATGCACTACAAGTGACTGAGTTCTATTAAAAAGCCTTAAAGCCATGAAAAATGCTGTTAAATTATATAAGCTTTTTAGATGCATAAGCTATTGTTTCCACAGTAAATGTTCTAAAACTTTTCAGAACCAGACACACAACAGTTTAAAAATGGAATTCACTAATGCAGGGTTCAGATAACAAGTCTGACCATCACTTTTTGCACCCACGTGCCCTGGAAGAAGCAAAGTTACTTCTATTAAAAATTGGAAATGTTCAGAACTTTCATTATTCACTTTATGCTGTTTCAACTGAATTTTTATCACACTTCAGGACATGCACATTTCGAGTTTGATCTAAACGTGGCAGAACTGAGAGCAAACAGAACTAATCCAAGCATCACTGAATAATGATGCACAGGAAGAGAAGATGAGCAGATGAATAAACCCCTGGCTTTTTCCTGGAGTCTCAAGGACTGCACACTTCGGGAAACTTCTGTTGTTTTTCAGTTAGTGGATAACTCCAGGTATGGAAGAGCGCTAAATTCATGCCCCAAAGTTAACTCTGTCTCAGCTGAAACCAGGACATCACGTCTTCTCCTGGAGACTCACTAAGAGTTCCTTGGCAATAGCAGAAGGGAGATGTAAGTTCCGTTCTTTGCCTACACCATATTCAGGACCACTACAGAAAGTGGGAAAAGTAGGTGTTTCTTTTGCCTCCTCTGCCAAATTGGGACATTGTTATTTGCTGCCGTATATTTGCCAAATTCAAATGAATATGCGACTGTATTTGTACATACTGAATTAAACAACTAGGACAATAAAAAACTTGCTGTCTGGCAACTGGATTGAACAGGGTGGCTAATAGCAGGGGATATATGTCAGAAACCATACACTAAAACAGTGCCTCCAAAATGCCCTGCACAAAACCAGGTAAAGGTGCAATACCATTATCAATGAAAAGCAAAGTAGAATCTATTCCCTCTGAAACCTGATAAAGACTCAGTAAATGTAAGGACTATCATTCTGTATCTTTGTTAAATGTGGTCTTAAAAATATTTACTAAATGGCTAACCACGAGACTAAACAAAAGCATTACCACCATTGTAAATCAAGATCAAGGCAGTTTCATGCCAGGCAGGGAGGCAGCTGATAATTTAAGAAGAGTGCTACAGATATTATGAGAGGTGAGAGATGATGACGATCCCATTGCTGCTTTTCTTGAGATGCTGAAAATGTATTTAATAGGGTAGGATCAAATGCTGATATCTACAATATGCTTCTTACAAGTTTTGTTTTGGATTAAAACTCAGAAACCTAATTAAAACAATTTACTTTCACCCATTAGCCTTAATCCTTATGAATGGCTTACTGTCTTCTCTGGTTATTTTACCAAGAGGCACTGGAAAATCATGTCCTCCCTCTCCTGTCCTACTTTGCTCTTGACCTTGAACCTTTGGCCATCTCCCGCATTTTTATTCTGAAAAAGTATTTGGCATCCAGAAACTACTGGTACGTGTAGGTGACATCCAGACAGTTATTAAAAGATATTTTCAAAGAACAGCAAAGACTTCTGAAGAAATAGCTCAGTTTCATTTTCACTTACAATAGTATCCTCTTTCATTCCCTTGTGTGACCAACTTTTACATTGCACTGGTGTATCACAATAGCTAAAATATCATACCTAAAATTTGGCCTAGGTACACAAACAGCTGCTTTGTGGGACTGTAGATTAGGGCCTCACTCCCACTCAGACCAACTAGTGTTAAGGACTTTGCTTGCTTAGGGAGATTTTTTAAAAAGTAGTAGGTGCCCAAAATTTTAAACATGGGTTACTTCTCAAAGAATCAGGCCTATCATAATTTAATAGTTGAAAGAAACAAAGCTCTGCCAACTGCAGAATGAAGTTCCTAATTCTAAACACTTAGCTTTTAATCTCCAATAATTTTTCCAAAGAGTAAAACACTTACAAGTAAATTTGGAACTCAAACAAAAGAAGAGACATACAACAAATGATAAAAGTGCAGAAAACCATTTAAAAGGTTTCAAAACTGAGATTCCCTGAACCGCAGCCTTTCAAAGAGACTGTTAACATCAAGAAGCTTATGTAGAGACAGCTTAAGTTCCTCTTCATTTGCAAGCAATATATAGTCAATCCATTTGTTCTAAACGAACAAAATATAATTCTAGCAGAAGAAATTCATACCCCTGGGAAGTATATGAACTGTTGTTTCTGTAACTGGCTACTCCCCCATTAAACAACCCCTCTTCAAAGATGTTTCCAACCAAATCCTTAGTAGCACACTTATAGACACAAAAAGGAAAAAAAAAAAGAAGATTCAGATTGTGTGATATACCTCAGTCCAGGGTGAGCCAAAGGTTCTTAATGGAGCGTTGTAAGTTTTCTCCCAGTGCAACTTCTACACATTTGAAAGAACAAAAAATTAAAGGCTTTGTCATGCCACTGCAATACTATTTCAAATGACAGCCCTGACTAGTGAAAGGGCTTTCCTGACTACATAATTCCAGCTGCTTGCAGCAGAAAATGCATTTTAGATTACAAAGTATTTTTCAATTTTGCTTTATTTTTTGATTTTTAGCAGCAACATTCAGATTGTTTTTTGGCAAAGGTCCTGGCAAATTTTCAAAGTCTACAAAGCCAGTACATACAAAATCTCACCTATGAACAAGCAAAAGATACAGCTGACTGGGCTTTATGACTCACTCAACGGATCCATGCACCTCAGAGACTGTCAACAGCTTTCGAAACCTCAGTAATCCATGTACAGTAGCATTTCCACCTTTTAAGAAAAACAAGACTCACCCTTTGGTAAAACTGAGAAAACTGCATGTTGTTGAAAGAAATGTCCTTGAAAAATCTCAAAACACAGAGAAAACTAAATAAAAAAACTAAGCAAAGATCATTGCTGAGTAGTTTCTTAATTATGAAGCATCTTTAAACCCTTTCACTATACTGGAAAGACCAGCTTGCCAGTTCTGTCTTCCCAGGCCCTCATTGCTATTCCGCCGATCAACTTCAGCTTAGTAGGATGCACATTGTTCACTTCTGTTTCTTTCTGTCATTTTTTCCAGCCACTCAGATAGACAAAAATACTGATAGGTTCGCAGGTACAAGCTACAGAATTCCTGAGACAGGAACAGACCTCTGGAGGACCCCTTGCTCAAGCAGGGTCACCTAAAGCAGGCTGCCCAGGATCTGGTCCAGTTGGGTTTTGAGTATCTCCAAGTTCAGAGACTCCACAACCTCTCTGGACAACCTGTGCCAGTGTTTGAGCACCCCAACGGCAAAAAAACCCCAACAAAAAAACCTGAACAAAACAAAGAAACAACCTCGCCCCCAACAAAAAACCCCACACCACTGTTTCAAAAGTAGACCATATATTACAATCTTTCTTCCACTCAAAAAAAACCAAACCTACAAACTGTGACTACCTATCAAGCATATACAAACATGAGTACCTAGGCACCTGCATACACACAATTTTCTTCTGTATTTATTTAAAACATTTCAATAGGAAATGGTGCACTCAGATAAAATCTTTTATCTCCATTTGTGTCCTAGGGCAAGATAAAAGCAAGACAGGAATATGTATGAGTATACACTTCAACACAGAAAACACGTTAAAAACAGCTGCACACCGTATTTTCTTGAGAACAGAAACTGTAAATCCTGCCGAGATGAAATACGATATATTTAGTGTAATATCTTACATTATTCTATTCAATATATGAACTTCTATTACCATACACATTATTTTTCAAATAGTCTTATTGTGGGTGGCTACAGAGCATATTTATTAGATAACATATGAAGTGCGATGCCTATAATTCTGTATCTAGAAATCGATCTGGTATGTTCCATTTTGAAGAGAAGGATGGGCACAACCGTCATGACACATTTCACTACAACATAGGAAAAGAACAGTTTTCAAGAAAGAACAATGGGTGAAGCCCTCTTCTTACAAAACTTGCCATTGTTTTGAAAAGTTTTTAGATGGACTAAAAGAAAATGTCATTTTTAAGCCTCAGCTGATAGTTTGCCATCAATGTTGTAAACCCAAGGTTCATGCTTTCTGAGCACAACAGCAATCTCTCTCTTTCTTAAAAGTTTTACTTTTTTGGTAGTTGTCCTCCTCCAACCCCCTTAAGGCCTTGCAATACGTGACATTCCTGTGCTTTGAACAGCTCTGCATTTACAAGATCTGTGAAAGATCACATTTCCTTCATAGTGTCATTTCAGGGAGCTTGGCTGGAGGCTCTTTGAAAGGGCAAAGAAGGTATCCAATTCCCACTGATTTTCAGTGGTACATATTCTTAGGAAAACCTCAGTTCTTGCCTGTACTCTCCAGCAATGACTGCTTTATGTCCTCTATCCTACTGCTGCAGATAATCCTCATCACTTGAACACCCACAATGATTTTGTCTGACTACTTGTGTGTAAAGGTTATAATAAATTTCACCTGTTCAGATCCAACACTGACATTTGTTGTTGCCAAAAAGTTCAAATGTCTTTTCAGCCAATAATAATATTGGCGTCAGCTGCCAGGTCCTTTCCTTTGTGAACTTTTGCCCATTTAAACTAATGGTGTCTTATTTGTTTTATGACTGTTTTTTTTCTAGTAGCTGCTCTTCTGTGAAGCCTTCTCTTGGCTATGTAAGTCACAGCCCAATCTGGAGGACACCTGCTTTTTAGTACTTGCTGCCAGACCTATTTGAAAAGTCAGATCTCCACTAAGCACATCAAACACTCCAGTCTCACTAGATCAGAAACACTGTGAGTTGTTTAAGAATGTGGCTTGACATTATACATAATCTGGTCTGGCTGCAGGTGGCTGGCAAAAGGGGAAATCCTGCTCCCTACCCCCAGCCCACGAGCTGAACACTCCTCTCCCGTCGCTTCCATTTGGAAGCGATGATCCTGAGGGCCCAGCTGAACCAGCTCCGTGAGCTGCTTCCATGGCAAACTCATTTCTCCCCCCCAACACAAAATGAATGATGTTGCAGAACTGACACCCTGGCAGCAGTGTGAAGTGCCAGACCTCACGTAAGGGAGAACAAACTCCTGGACAGGAGTGAAAGGAAGACAACAGGAACGCCGCCCCTCCTGGTGGCAACCAGCACGGGCAGTTAGAGCTGATGAGAGAAAATGTCAAGTGGCAAGTATGTGAGCAACAGGTAAAACAAGGAGTCAAGAGTGGTGGTCAATGGCTCAGTGTCCAAGTGGAAACCGGTGACAAGTGGTGTTCCACAGGGGTCAGTACTGGGACCAGTGTTGTTTAACATCTTGGTTGGAGACATGGACAGTGGGGTGGAGTGCATCCTCAGCAAGTTTGCCGATGACACCAAGCTGTGTGGTGTGGTGGATGCGCTGGAGGGAAGGGATGCCATCCAGAGGGACCTGGACAGGCTGGAGAGGTGGGACCGTGCCAACCTCAGCACAGGACAGACACGGAGCTGCTGGAGTGGGGCCAGAGGAGGCCACGGAGATGGTTTGAGGCTGGGGCAGCTCCCGTGCGAGGACAGGCTGAGAGAGTTGGGGGTGTGCAGCCTGGAGAAGAGAAGGCTCCGGGGAGACCTTCCAGCACCATCCAGTGCTGAAAGGAGGCTTATAAGAAAGATGGGGACAGACTTTTTAGCAGGACCTGTTGCAACAGGACAAGGGGTCATGGTTCCAAACTAAAAGAGGGAAGATTTGGACTAGATAATCGGGAAGAAATTTTTTACGCTGAGAGTGGTGAGGCAGTGGCCCAGGTTGCCCAGAGAAGCTGTGGATGCCCCATCCCTGGAGGGGTTCAAGGCCAGGCTGGATGAGGCTTTGAGCAACCTGGGCTAGTGGAGGGTGTCCCTGCCCATGGCAGGGGGTTGGAACTTGATGATCTTTAAGGTCCCTTCCAACCCAAACCATTCTATGATTCTATGATAAGAAAGGATACAGAGCTGACATGGAGGCATAATGCAATTTCTCATACAATATTTTGGCAAAGGATGATGGTATTGATTAGAAAGATTAATTCAACAGAGAATTTTCTGAGCTTCACACCTCCATCCCGACTGTGGTTTTCTTGAATAGAGTAAGATCTAAGTAGCTTCAAGGTGAATTCTTAGAACATTTTCTCAAGACTATTTATAACCTATTTTTCACAGACTTCACTCATATGTATTGCAAAATACAGAGTCTCAAAAGGTCAGAGAGGGGAAATGAAGTGATCATCCTATCCTGAGACTGCAGAATACATCTGGCAAATCGCCATATGGGAGATAAACGTCTACATACAAAAACACAGACAGAGCCAAAAGTTAGTGCAATGAATAGAAAATACACAAAAAAAGCAATGCAAAAAAAGGAAGCAATAAGCTATGTGTGGAAATTATAGGGTCAGGGTCTGCACCTAGCATTTGCAATGATAACAATTGATTCCAAATTTGAAAAAAGTAATTTTAAATCAGGCAAAAATCCACAGAAGTTAGTTTTCATAGTGACTTTCATCTGAGAATCCGAAATTGTTTGGCAAGCAGTAAGGAAATAAGATGCACAGATCACTTGTCTGTTCAGGGAAGATTCATATACACATTTCAATGAGAAGAAATTAAATACCAATCAGAACGTGACAGAATGTGAATATTCTATGAGAGATCCAAAAATAAAACCCAAACCACTTGCCTCTTGAAGTCCTATACAAATTCAAGCAATTATATGCCAGGCAGTATCATGTACATGATTAAATATTTCAACATATTGATTGGTGACAGGCAAAATTCCCAATTGTTTAGAAAACCTCTTGGACAACTGCTCCAGGGACTTATATGCTACATATTACTAACAATAGTTTTGTCCAAGAAAATGCATATAATGATCTCTGTGCTACAGAGACTGATTGCCCACTAAGCATGTTCAACAAACTACGGTTTGATATTAATAGAGCAGCTATCTGGACAAGGAAAGTAAGCTTTGAGGATGAAGAAACAGGCTAGAGCCTGACTTTGGCTATAATACTTCAACCATACTAAACACCCTAAAACTGTATCAGAAATTCCAGCAAGCAAAGGCTTCTTAGCTTAGGTTTCATGACACAGAAGTCAAAGACAATGTCCCCATAAAATAACAGATTGGTATCTTTCAGATCTTATGACTAGCTTACAGAGAATCATGAGAAAACTCTACCTTATGACTCAAGAGCAAAACCAAGCTGTATGGGAAGTGATGCTGGGAACCAAAGGAAAACACAGAGAAGCAGCGCGTTGCAATTTTCTTTAAGTAAGTATGGATAACGTGGCACAAACAGCAAAAGCAAACCGAAGATTAGTGAGGCTGGCAGTCAGGGCTGGCAGGTAGTGCAGTGAACCACCAAACTACCATCAAGCCAGAATATATATTACACGAAGTGACACAAATTAAGCTAATTTCCCCAAGTCGAGTCTTATGTGTGATGGTTACTGGTGAGTGATCCCTCCCTGTCCTTATCTCGACCCATGAGCCTTTTGTTATATTTTCTCTCCCCTGTCCAGCTGAGGAGGGGAGTGATAGAGAGGCTTTGGTGGGCACCTGGCATCCAGCCTGAGACAACCCACCACAACTGTACCATAGCAAATAAAATAACAGTAATAATAATTTACATTTCTATATACTCCCCTTGAAGGCATCTGAAACTGGCTACTGTCAGAGAACAGATGTACGACTAAATGGCATGTGTCCAATACAGATGAAAAACCTGATTCCCAACTGCTACGTTTATATAGGAGAGAAAAAAAAAAAAAAAGGAGAAATGAGGAAAACCAGCTTTTAACTGTAATATATATGTGGGGACAAGCAGACCCCCGTAATTTATACCAGGCCCTCATTATGAAAAGCCTAACTAGTACAAAACAGTAAAGTGAAGCCAGCAGATCACAGAACACAACTGCCTACAACTTCTCTGAGCTGGTCTGTATCTTGACTTACGTGAAAAATATCTCAAGAGCTTTTAACCATTGTCAATCACTACTAAGAATTTCAGAAATTCAGATAACTTCTCCATGCCCTTCACATTTTAGTCACAGAAGGCAGGTGCTATAATGATATCTGGAAAATATTATCTTTGGAAAAGATGTTCCCATGGAAGGATCTAAAGCTACTGAATGTATAGGCACTTTACATCACCAGAGCTGTTCAGAGTGACACAAGTCACTCTCTAGCTTCCCAGGGAAAAAGAAACCCTACTGCAGAGAAAGTTCAGGTTTTCAGTCAGAAAAGTCCAGAGTCAAGTTTACAGGTTGCAACCCAGTACTCCTGGAGTACTAACATCATCCTCATAAGTCAAAAAACGAAGAGGCTGTCTTCACAGGAGAGAGAAAAACATCCCAAGCCTAAACCATTTGATTTATACTTGCAAAGGAAAGCTGAGCCAGTTAGATGTGTAAACAGGGGCCGAGCTGATGTGTTGCTTTTCTCCTCTTCCATTCTGGGAAATGACTGTGGGTGATCCTTCTTCTTTCTTTACCTCCCACTATCTCTTCCTCCCTCCACCAGAAAAAAAAAATTAAAAAACCCCTGTTTGCTAGGAGCCAGTGTGAATACCAGCTGAACACCTGCATGCCAGACACATCCAGCTGTCCTCTCCCATGCCTCTTGATGACAAGGCATCTGTCCTGCACACCACACACACCCGTTTGCATGCTGTAGGTATGCAGACTTTCAGTATTATTATTCCCACTGCTCTTGTACAGCCCTCTTCACCATCCCCCACAGCCTGAAGAGGGGAACTTCACCACAAGGTACAGCAGCTGAGCAAAAATGCTCTGTATAATGCAAAGCAATGGCTATCCAAATTCTCATATGATACAATCACCACATCATTCTAGTGTTGGGTTACAGGGCAGCATGAAGTCAGATCCCTCCTCTCAACAGGAAATGCAAACGTTTATAAAGTTAAAAACAGGGCTAATCCTCTCCTACAGAAACCCCTCATTCCAATTTCACAAAATTTCTGTGCTTAGGTAACAGCATCACTGCTGATTTCTTCACAATTTTTTCTTACTCCTTGGGCAAGAATCAAGAATAAACTAAGGAGAGCAGGAAGCATTCCACCTTTAGATTTCGAACCTTATTTCAGATGTCCCAAAAAAATGGAGAGGAAGGACAAATTTCAAAACAGAGACAAGCAAAAATTTCAAACCTCTGTGTCTTAAGATTATGAAACAGAACTGTATAAATAACTCCTTTCAGTTCCTGCCTAAAGGGAAAAAGGATTTTAAAAAACTGTTTCAGATTAACAACTTAATTTCAGGGGTTTCATTTGACATGATACAACTGATGTTTTGGAATTCATTAAAACAAAAGAAGTACTACACATACACAATATTGTTTCAAAATGCAAAGCTGAAATATTTTCTTTTAATAAATATAAAAGTAATATACTTGGACTTTTTCAGCTAAGCATTTTTCACCAAATAATTCACCATATTTGCCTAAGTATACAATATCTTTCATTTGATGCCCAAATTTGACTTGCTGTGAATACAAATGATGCACAATTTTTTCCCTGATAATATTTATGAGTTAAAATGGCCTGAATTTCAGAACTGCAAAACACTTGCAGCAGTCTTTCACTTCTGTTACTCCTGTTTTGTGAGTTCTCAGCACTTATAGGAATTCATGCCTGTGTGCAGAATTATGGATTATAGGATCCTAATATTTGCCATCTAGATTTTAAAACTTTGGCTACAAGTTAAAAGTGTGCAAGACTGTGAAAAAAAATGCAAAGACATACATATAAGGTATTGTTATTTACATAAAATCTATTGAATTTTAATTTTTCCCATTTTCCAAAACTTAGTGACAAAAAATGGCCACTTTCGCTTTGCCAGATATTTGATACTAAAAGGACATAAGACATTATATACTTGGTTTTATTTTTCCTTTCTCTCTATGCTTGCCTATAATTCAATAACTAAAACAAATATTAACACCAAATCTTGCTTTCAGTTATACTGAATTGCCTCATATTTACTGGAGCTGACCAAATCTAACTATGGGAGGATGGAAAGAATCTGGAATGTTTATTCCTAGAGCTCTGTATCTTTTTTTTTTTTTTCATTTTCTTCTAGATCTCTTTTTCAAAAGGTGTGCTCACTATTTTCAGATAACAAAAAACATTTTTCAGAAAACAAGCAAACATAACCACATGCAAAGTGTTTGTGATTAATTTTTAATGTTCCACTGGTTTTCTTACATAGCATGATGAAAGATATTGGTGCGGGGAACACAGAATTTCTAAATGCTTTCTATAGACTATGTAACACCTTATTTTTTTTCTCTCAATATAGGTGGTGGTGGTTTTGTTTTTAATATATCCGTGTGAAGATACAGTTACATATCAGTAGGTAAATGGACACAGAGTACCATAACCTGCCCCTGAAAGTCAGCAAAATCAAGTAAAACTAGTGGCAGTGTTGCCATAATGAAAGAGACCAATTTTCATTTCTTCCCAATGCAGAATGTGTGGTTTTGCCATTCTCTTGAGTAAGGCCAGAGGCAGACTCCTAATCCAGCCCACAGTTTCATCCCTTAAACCAGAGACAGTAGTGTAACCAGTCTCAAGCAATGACGCTTAAATTTTGTCCAAACCTGTTTTCCTTTATAGTTCTAAGCAATATAGAAAGAAAAACAGTATTAGAAAGTCATGTTAACATAAAGAAAAGTAGGAGATGGGAAAATGTAAACAATAAGCCCCATAAAACTCACGAACAAACCAGGACATTTTGAATTGCTCTTTGGTAACTGATGAAAAAAAAGTGTTATGAGGCAAATCCTTCACTGGGTCACTCACTGGGGAGACTGGTAAAAATAAATTGCACAGCTCTAATTTTCCTAGCAGCTTCCATGCTATTCTTTGAAACTGAGTAAGAAACCCTTGGCCTAATCCCAAGAGCCAATCTATAGTAAATAGTGCACACTTAATGCCTAAGTTCCTTTTTAGCACCATTCAGACAGTGACTTCAGCCACACAGCTTAGTCATAGCAGACATTTTTGTGGTGAAAGCATTAAACCCACATGCAGCTCTCTTTCTGTGGCCACTGGGGGTCATGCTCCTTTCCCATTAGCTGAATAAATCATAAAGTCTGCGCAGACCACACAAGAAGCCAGGCTAGCAAGCCACAGGCAGTGCCTACAGCCTGCTATTTCTTTTCAGAATTAAAAAAAAAGGGAAGAAAAGAAAAACAGGAGAGAAACAGCAAAACAGCCTAGCTTTAAGAAATTATTTGCTTTTTAAAAATTTGATCTCTTTGAAGTCCACAGAGATTTGTTTGTTTGTTTGTCTTTTAACCCAAGCAGCTACAGGGAAGAAGAAAAGCAGAGAAAAATAAGAGCAGCATGCAATTCCTTTGTCCCATGCTGCAACAGCAGAAGGTAAAAATTCCTGGTAGTCTGGTAAATAATAGAGGCTGTCATACAATATAGGACCTCATCAGATACCCACAGAAAACAAAATAGATGTTGACAGATAATAGAGTAATATAAGACTGAACAAGCAATCAAAATAGTGCACAATATTTTTCACATGAAATGATTTATTCTGCCAGTGAAAATGACAGTAACTGAGCAAGGTCTGGAAGTCTAGAGGTTGGTTCAAGTTCCCATCAATCAGGGAACAAGATAAGAAGGAATTTTAAACATAGCCATTAGCATGCAGCTAATGAACATGAAGAAGATATGCACAGCTCATTATGCTAAGGAGCCTTTCTTAAGCGTTCCTTCAAAATGTACCAAACCCCGAAATATTTTCAAAAGTGCACTGAACTTTAGAGAGACTTTACATAACAGCTTGATTGGCAAGTAGAACATGCCCCGTTTTTCAAAGAACCCAGCTGGGGCGGGTGGGGGGAGTGTGTGGGAGGGTAGCTTTTCAAACTATGTTCTGTTCCATGATTGCGTCTAGATCATTTGGACATGCAGCGTTTAGAAAATAACATTTACATGCTTCACTGTCTATGCACTGAAAAACTTTTTTGAGCTGGAAGGACAGCTGTAATCAAAGATTGCTCGGTCTATTTACGCATTGTCAGCTGAACCTTTGTTTGCTATCCTATTTTGTGTTGGCTTTTTTGGTGCAATCGAGGATATTTTTCTAGCACAACAAAAAAAGCATACCAGAGAAAAATATAAAAACAAACCGAAAAAGCTCAAAGGACAACAGAACCAAAAAAAAAAAAAACAAAAAAAAAAAAAAAAAGAAAAAAAAGAGGAAATAAAAGAAAGTAAGCACCAGCTTTACCAGGTTCAGATAGGCTTAGAGCAGAGCTTTGAAAGCTCCTTCAATCAGCTCTACAAGTAATCCTATATCCTTACCTGCAATATAACTTACTCTTTAGGTATTACAGTCCTCCTGAGCAAAGACAGATAATCATGTTGAATTGTGACAAATTATACGGTGGTTTTGAGACGTGAGCAAGCACTCACAAGGGAGTAGGGCAAGACCACTTAAATCCATTTCATTTGTGACTTAATATTGTGGGTTAAAACTTGTGTGACCTTTGCCAAAGACATCTCATATATGTGCAGGGGAAAAATCAAATCCCAGGTCTCAAAAGATTCCTAGCAATAAGATATATAGTTTCTGACAGGTCACCCAAGGGACAGCCCGAATTTTATCATGGAATTCTTACTGATGGATTAAGTACCACTTTAACCAGAATAACAATAAATAAAAATCCCTCAGCAGAAAAATGTAGAACTGTGTAAAATTTAGGATTTCACTCATTCCAGTGAAACAGCCAGCTTTTAACATCTCCATACATGTACTTTCCACACCAGTAAAAGTATAAAACATTTTTAGACAGGTCATATAGAGCATCCTTTTTGAAACTGCAGTGCTCAAAAGATCTCTAATACTTGAAATTTCAAACTGATGTAGTTACCAAAAGAAGCTGAGCAATGCACAACTTCCTTCTGGCCACTATAAGCCAAATTTTTAGCCTTCTCCTCAGGCAAAACTTGCGTTGATCTCACTGGGAGATTTGCTCGAGTGAGACAGCAATATTAAACTCTACCAGCAGCAAGAACCAGGGATACCACTTCAATAATTTTAAAATGAAAACCATATAAACATACTTGTTTTGTCCAAATGTGTATGAACATTTGCAACATAAAACATTTCACAAGCCTGTGTAATATAAGGATAGCTACAGATTCCAACTTGGCTACTTTCAAAGTGCCCTTACTTGTAACAAGAAAACAAAATGCAAACATGATGAGGCCAACTTCTCTCTCCAGAATCTGGCACGGGTACATGAGCCCAGGATAGGGCAACACAATATGTGTAAAGGGAAGGGAAGAAAGTCTTTCTCAAGCAGAAGAGAACCTAAAAGGTTCAGGTGATGGAGAAAAGGCCAAGCTTCCCCTCTCACTTTCCCCCTCTGCCCGAGTGCCGTACTAGGGAAAGCGTAAGCAGAGCTCAATCAGTGCTTTCAGTTGAGTTTAGCTCTACCATTCCCAAAACACAGAAATTCTCATGTATTTTTGCCCTTCTGCAAACAAAGAGATGGGGAAATGGTTTCATCCTTGAGAATATATGTGCTACCAGCAACACAGCACCAGGCTTCTGTCCTCAGATGTACTGATGAGAAAGCACACAGATGTTTGAGATAGCACGAGCTGCAGCACACATCAACCAGAACAATCACATTGATTCCCATTGTTTACCATTATTTCTACCTTCGCAAATGAACTTAAGATTAAAGGTATTTAAATGGAAGAATAGCATCTCACAGTTTTTTCTCTGTTGGTTTCTTTTGTACCAATGAGTATCATCAACAGTGAAACACAATCATACAAATCCCAGGAGACAGACGTTGGCTTGAATAAATACAGGGTCTTCCATCCTCACTGATCAAATGCCATTAACAGCATCCGTACATTAAAATTCACATCTTCGTGCAGTGCAAACCAACCAACATAATACATTCTATATAAAATGGTACGAGCATCTCCCGTACCCATAAAGGCTGCACAGCTGAGAGAAGAGAAGGCTCGGGGGGTGGGAGTGTATGTCTTATCAACATATATAAATACCTGGTAGAAGGGTGCAAAGAAGACGGAGCCAGGCTCTTTACAGTAGAGTTCAGTGACAGGACCAGAGGCAACGGGCACATGCTGAAACACAGGAGGTTCACTTTGAACGCCAGTAAACATGTCTTTACTGTGCAGGTGACCGAGCACTGGCACAGGTTGCCCAGAGAGACCGTGGAGTGTCCCTCCTTGGAGATATTTAAAAGCTCTCTCAACACAGACCTGGCCAAACGGCTCTAGGTGACCCTGCTTGAGCCCTGGGTTGGACCAGATACCCTCCAGAGGTCCCTTCTAACCTCAACCATTCTGTGATTATGTTGGTTAAAAAAAATTTGAAATTTTCAAATTTTTGGTTTGAATTTGTGATATTAAATACCTTTCCACTTTCAGGCCACAAATTCTAGGCAAAACCATAGTATTAAAAATTGTATTGAAGAAATATGGAAGCGTGCACTTCCATATGTTGCATGAACAGTTCAAGAGAAGAAGAACGTTGCTCACTCTATAATTCTGCATTAAGTGTGACTCACTGTACTTTAAATTTCAAGTACTCTGCACTAGTATCTCATCACTATTTTCCAACATGCACAAGCCCACGTCATAAAATATAGTCTCTATTTCCAGAAAAGCTTTTACAAAAGCTGAGAGATAAAGCTGGGGTATGGTTACGATGAGTGGTAGCAGCCACTCCTGTTTTAAAGATACCTACTCCGTGGTTCACTTCAAATATCCAAGATAAGGTCTATCTCATGCTAGCCAGCTTCTCTGTTGTGCGTAATTACTCTTTTGGTACTTCCCTCTGCATCTTCACCACCCCTTAACATTGCAATACTAAGAATTCTTTTTCATCTTACTCTTGTTGATCTCAGGTTTTTGCTAACTGGTAAGTTGATAAATTGAGGAGAACTGTTCAAAGCATGCTATTCACACTAATATAGGTAGGTACAGTCACAAAATCTCGGTGTGTTCTTTAGTTATTACATAACTATTTAGAACTG
>WKFP01013898.1:206446-263687 GCA_011057875.1 Pterocles orientalis
CTCCACAGCCAATCAATGCAGCCAACAGATGCACTGATTTAACATGAAGAAAAGATAATATTTATTTCTTGCTGCACTCTGTATATGTTACTTTCCTCAATACCTGGCAAATCTAACAAATAAGTGGTAGACTTGCAATGAATGTCCATGTCAAGCATCTGAAGTCTTCTGAAATAAACTTTGTAGGCTTACTGAGAACACTCTTTGTTAATTACACTTTGACTGGGGCAATAAAAGCCAAAGCCAGCAATAGCACAGTTACCATATCTGTATTTAAATAATTACCAGGCAGAACTGAGCTGATAGAAATAGAGAGGCTATAGCGATTCTCTGATATGTAAATAAAACTGGCATGCCTAAAACACGTTTCATCTCTAATTGCAGATATTGCAATTTAATTAAAAAGGAATAATATTTAAATAAAAGATTACCCACTTAAACAAGTTTTCTCTCCAAGCCTCCCTCTCTCAGTTTTAAGTCACTCTGTTTAGATCCTTTGCAGAACTGGTGTCTTTCTTTACTACTTTCATTCTGTATCATAAACATTCAGTGTTATTACAGACATCATGGTATCAAACTCCAGCTAGTCTGAGGTTTTAGGGGAAAAAATTAGACTATTTAAAGTGATTATAACTTTCCACTTGATAGTTTAACATTGTACAATCATTACTGAGTCTGCAGGCACTGTTAACCTGTTCTGGTGAGACAAACATGTCTTTTCTAATGTTTACTGAGATATTGTAAATTACTTAACGTACAGCAGAGTACGTTTTTCTCAGTTAATCTAGATCTGATCCCTGAGGGGCTATTTATTACATATGTATACAACCTGTCTGTAGAAGTGAAGTTAATGTAATATGACACAAGTAGCACACACTGTTTAAATGTGTTCCAGAAAGTTAGCAAATTTAGTTAAAAGAATACTTACATGCTCTTCTGCCTGGAAAACAATGAGGAAAAGGGTTCTAAATATTAAACACTGCTGTTCACTGTAGGTGGCCAATTAATACACTGTATCCAAGCTGGAACAAATCCTTCAAATATATACATAAAGCATATAATCTCTTATCTGCTTAGGCATTATCAAATTTTTAACAAATCCTAGTAACTTCAAACACAGCTTTAATGGGATGTGGTACTAAAACATGCAAAGTAAAGAACAGAGTTTTTAAGAACATAATCTGTTTTAGAATGTTTCAAGAGAACTGCTTTGAAATGCAATTATAATCTTAACCCATGAGTAAATGTGTGCCATCTTGCAGAATTACATTACATGAATTAATATATATATAGAAAGAGAGAGTCTCGTGTTCCTAACACCTATCACAATTTGAAAATGAGGATTTAGACAGAAGTGTCTTGAGATGGTTCTAAAGGGTAGCTACATTTGAACACAGGAGCACATTTATTGCTACAAGTTTTGTCCCTGTAAATGTTTTATTTGATGATGAGTGAGTTTACTTGAAAGAAAATTCTAGCAGGATTTTACAACTATTTTAGCCCTGATAAATAGCTGGAACATATTTTAATAGCATCTATCTGTAATTTTGGGTCTTTATCTCACTAACCTAAAATTAACACAATGTTATCTTCTCCTCAGGGTGCAAAAAGGTCAGTGCGAGAGTTGCTGCTTCCTAGGACTCCCTCATCTGTCCCTTACACATACAGTGAAATCTCTTCTTTCAAAGACTATGCTTCCAGTTTCCTTTGTGTAAGCAGAATATGAATTTTTCACAGTACTTTGGTCTCTTTTTGTTCTGGTTGCCTTGTCTGCATGATTGACATAAACAAGACCTATTTTGAAAACAGCAATATGGGGTTAAAATCTGTTCTTGTACTTCAAAGACAGAGTGACAAACTGTTTCAGGTCAGTATGTTCCGTACAGACCGGCACAGTTTGGGCCCACTGCTTTTCGTTGTGAGACAAAAATCATTACCTGGTAAATTAAATTACCCGTCTTTTCCCAAAATGTGTTGCAATTCATGATTAAGAGAAGAAACAGACTGGGTTTTGGTCATGTATGGTAACTATGCAAGGTGTGATTTTGGTCTTTATTCAGTGAACAGCCACGGTCAAATGCAAAAGAAAAGATGCAGAAATGTAATAGAAATTTAGGTAGAATTCAGGCAATCCTGAAAAGGCTAGTCAGCTACTACCAAATACAATCAAACTCTAAAAGCAACTCGGTTTTAATTTTTAAGGGTCCTGAGTGCATTCACTGCTGCTTTCATGTCTGCCTTCAAACACAGCAGTTACCACAAAGCAGAGCAGCTCTGACCTTCATTCCTGCCTAACAACAAGCATCCCAAGGATCTCTGACAATGCAGTTTGTAGATATTCTAGATCAGGTTCCAAAACCCATGCAATAGTAACTACAGCTTCTTTTAAGATCATAGAATCATAGAATGGTTTGGGTTGGAAAGGACCTTAAAGATCATCAAGTTCCAACCCCCTGCCATGGGCAGGGACACCCTCCACTAGCCCAGGTTGCTCAAAGCCTCACCCAGCCTGGCCTTGAACCCCTCCAGGGATGGGGCATCCACAACCTCCCTGGGCAACCTGTTCCAGTGTCTCACCACCCTCACAGTGAAAAATTTCTTCCTAATGTCTAGTCTAAATTTACCCTCTTTTAGCTTATACCCGTTACACCTTGTCTTATCACTACACTCCCTGATAAAGAGTGCCTCCCCATCTCTTCTGTGGCCCCCTTTCAGCACTGGAAGCTGCTCTAAGGTCTCCTCGGAGCCTTCTCTTCTCTAGGCTGAACAACCCCAACTCTTTCAGCCTGTCCTCATAGGGGAGGTGCTCTAGCCCTCTGATTAATTTTGTGGCTCTCCTCTGGACTCTCTCCAACAGGTCCATGTCTTTTTTACGTTGGGGGCCCCACATCTGAACACAGTACTCCAGGTGGGGTCTCACGAGAGCAGAGTAGAGAATCACCTCCCTTGACCTGCTGCTAATGCTTCTCTTGATGCAGCCCAGCACACGGTTGGCTTTCTGGGCTGCAAGCTGACACTGCCGGCTCATGTTGAGCTTCTCATCCACCAATACCCCCAAGTCCTTCTCCTCAGAGCTGCTCTCTATCCATTCTCTGCCCAGCCTGTATTTGTGCTTGGGATTGCCTCGACCCACGTGCAGGACCTTGCACCTGGCCTTGTTAAATTTCATGAGGTTTGCACGGGCCCACCTCTCCAGCCTGTCCAGGTCCCTATGGATGGCATCCCTTCCCTCCAGCGCATCCACCACACCACACAGCTTGGTGTCATCGGCAAACTTGCTGAGGATGCACTCCACTCCACTGTCCATGTCTCCAACAAAGATGTTAAACAACACTGGTCCCAGTACTGACCCCTGTGGAACACCACTTGTCACTGGTCTCCACTTGGACATTGAGCCATTGACCACAACTCTGAGTGCGGCCGTCTAACCAGTTCCTCATCCAGCGAGTAGTCCTTCCGTCAGATCCATGTCCCTCCAGCTTAGAGACAAGGATGTCAGGTGGGACTGTGTCAAAGGTTTTGCATGAGTCCAGGTAGATAATGTCTATTGCTCTTCCTCTATCCACCAGCGCCGTGGCTCTGTTGTAGAAGGCCACCAAATTCGTCAGGCACGATTTTCCTTTGGTAAAGCCATGTTGGTTGTCACCAATCACCTGCTTGTTTTCCATGTGCCTTAGCATAGATTCCAGGCGGATTTGTTCCACGATCTTGCCAGGCACAGAGGTGAGTCTGACCGGCCTGTAGTTTTCCAGGTCTTCTCTATTTCCTTTTTTAAAAATGGGGGTTATGTTTCCCCTTTTCCAGTCTGCGGGAACTTCACCAGAGTGCCACGATTTCTCAAATATGATGGATAGTGGTTTGGCAACTTCATCTGCCAGTTCCTTCAGGACCTGTAGATGTATCTCATCAGGTCCCATGGACTTAGAACCTGATCTTCTCCTACAGCTGGCAGTTCTTCCTTCTCCCAGTCATTGCCTTTGTCTTCTGTAACTCGGGCAGTGTGGCTCAAGCTCTTGCCAGTGAAGACTGAGGTAAAGAACTCATTAAGTACCTCAGCCTTCTCTACATCCTGGGTCACTAGGTCTCCCGCTTTCTTCCAGAGGGGGCCCACAGTTTCCCTAGTCCTCCTTTTATCTCTGACATATCTGTAGAAGTTCTACCTGTTACCCTTAATGTCCTTGGCCATATCTAATTCTGTTTGGGCTTTAGCTTTCCTAACCTGATCTCTGGCTTCACAGACAGTGTCTCTCTATTGTCCCCAGGCTACCTGTCCTTGTATCCAAATAAATTGATAGAAGAAATAAAAGTATAATTGAAAAATGTCCAGTGACAGATAACGAATCTATCACAACTGTTCTGCTCACGCACTGTTCCAAAAGTTAATTACCTTCTCTTCTCAAAATAACAATTTAGTTGAAGTCCAGATTTTTCTAGCTAAGCTATCAGTTGCACAGACTTCTAACTTTGCCTGCTAGGATGAAGAGCTCTTTAGTAGAAGCTTTCTGTTCCACTTATACATATGTATATAGACAAAAATGCAAGAATAGAATTTCAGTTTCCCATTTGATTGGCAGTAAGCCGCTGTCACTACAGTCCCCCAGGACATCCTCCCACAGCTATAGCTAAGTATAATTTTACATTCAATTTTGAAAATAATGCATCATACTATTACTTCGGTATAAAATGAATGGCGTATTGAAAGCACAATGTATCTTTACAAGAAATTAATTAGGATTGTATTGAAGTTCCGTGGGAAAAAAGAAGGCACCTTACCTCAACTTCTCTGTGGACCTTTACTTCATCAATTTGTTTTCCTTAAAATGTTGACATACTTTTAACATTCACCTATACAGAGATTTTTATTTGTAAATTAACTATTTTGACCACATAAATCTGCCTTTTAATAAAACAAGAAAAAAATCTTCCAGTATTTAGTTGTGCTATAGCATATCTCCAAAAAAACCTGAAAACTGTATAGCAAATCTCTGGCCCATATAGGTTAGTATATGACGTGAAAGTAAGCTGCCTCACTGCAACTTCTATCACAGCCTCTCTCCTCCCTGGAGATGTGGCCTGATCATTCCCAACTGATAAGTTCCCCAGATCCACCAATGCTACAAGCATGAAGGATAAACTGAACAACCTGATCTTAAGTTGTCTGGATCACAGTCCAGAAAGCAAAATTTCTGTCTGTAAATGAATAAATAAAGTTCACATTTTATGTTAATGTTGGATCAATTCACTTAATGAATACATGTCACTATAGTATATATATCAATAGTTTGTATGTTGTGTTTTTTTTTTTTTTAAGTTTTACAGATATCCTAAAGGTGAGGTTATCCTGCTTCATAGCAGAGAAGAGAGTAAATTTATACTTGAAGAAGTGCCATCTTTTTTAAATTTCCTGACATGCTCTTCAGCTCAGGAAAACACAGAGGAAGTAACAAACATCCAAGAACTTGGTCTGCAATTTACCTCAAGAAATCCAGCACATATATTTTCTAAATTATAACTTACTGTGTACTTTTCATATTTACAACTATTTTTGCTTATAAAGGTAGAGATGGTCCATTGCTTCCAAAATCAGGAAAAGAAGGGTTTACATATAAGAAGAACAGTGTCTAGGTCTGTTTGGTGCTCTGCCAGCACTTATTCTAAATACTTAACATGATACAGACTATTTAAAGACACTTATTTAAAGTACACAGTCACCTTACTTAAATCACATTAGAATTAAACATAAGTTGCATTCCATTCTGAGAAAAAGATTAATAAAGGTGAAAATAAGATCACGTTTCTCCAGTTAGCCTCTTGTCAACTCTGTAGGTCTAGATGATATCAAGACGCTTCAGAGAGAACCAATCGCTCCAGCTAAATAACTGGTAAGGTATTTGTTCTATCAAAATCCGCACATGCGAAATGATTTGAAACTTCACCATCCAGAACAAATACCTAGGTCCTTACGGGTTTGTTTTTCTTTGTTTTCATTTTCTAAGAGTAATAAAGACCTTGGGGCAGGGCATTTCCTTTGGATTAATGACTGGCTGGGGTTAACGGCCAGGAGCTGTTCTTTGGGCCATCAACTCCTCTCAGCCGGTCATTAATCCCCAGGAAATGCTCTGTGCCTCAATCATTATTGCTTCATTTCAGTGCAAACAGAGTACTGTAGCAGACAGCTTGCTGTCTGCTATCCCTTAAACACAAGCAACGCAGATTCAGTTAATTTAATCAATTGTTTACACTATAGTTTATTTTCTGTAGCAAGAGGAAATCACGGATCTTTTCGCTGTTCTACGATATCTGTTGGTTGGTCTCACAATCATTTGATAGACTGGACTATCTCTGCATGAGTTATTCTGTTTGTCACTTACACTTTCATTGTTATTAACCATAAGCTGGATGGCCACTGCTCACTTTATTTCCTGGCAAAACTGAAATAAAAGCCCTAAACATCGCATTTTCCAAAGACCAACACCTCATCTTAAGTATGAGGCTATTAAATTTTACAGGATACCTCATTTGATACATCCTGACATTTACTGTACAATTTCAGGCATGCCATGGAGTTATTAAATTATCAACAGTAAAATATAACATGGACTTTCTCCAGGCTTGTGCTATACAAATATTTACTAGAGCACAGAACTTTGTTATATTTCTCTAGTCTACTTGATAATCCCCTGATTAGACATCCACATGCTTGGTGGAGCCAAAGCAAAACTGTAAATGGTCAAAGGCAATGCAGCATAATTGTTTTTAAAGGCTAACTTTACAATAGTTTGACTTAAGAAAACTATTTAATCAAACTGGCCAACCTCATTGATTTCTCAGCTTTGGGATTATAACCAAAGGATTCAAAGGAGCTATTAGTGGTAACTGAAAGCCACCTTTACTATAGCTTTAAAAGCCGAAAACTTTAGGAATGTAGACACTGCTAACTAATTGGGGCACTTAACCTCTGCCTTTCACATGAAAAACTGAGTTAAAACTTCAAAATACAGACAATAGGTAGGTGCTTATGGTCCAAAGCATTTTTTTTCCCAAACCTTTACTCTTAATATAAATACTAGTATAAGGACCATACTAGGCTGAAACAAGTGGAATGGAATAAGTGGAATAAATGGAATTTAAATGACCAAATACCTGGTATATTCTTCACAGTTAGCTACATTTACCATGCACAAAACTTCTCTGTGGTATGAAAAGTGCCTACTACATCCCTCCTGTGATTATTCACAGACTCATATTGTTGTGCTAGGCACCTCACTGAGTGTTTCTCTCAATCTAAGAGAGAGTGAGGATTAGGCTGTGACAACAGCGACCAAGAAAGAAGTTGGGTAACAAAAATTCTTCAGCATCATCCTCTTGACTGGGCAGAACGCAAAGTATAAAACCTAAAAAGACATTTAGGCTGCATTTCCAAAAAAGTTTATCCACCTCACATAAGCAATACAAGTTCTTAGAAAAAATACAGGAGGCTGTGTTAGTATATTCTACCACTACTATACTGTTAGTATATTCTACCACTACTATTACTCTGCTAGAAGGCATTCAAACTGCAATGGTGTGCAGCATGTCCATGAAGGGCCTGGGCTGACATGCTGACAACAAATTTGAGTTGAAGGCAGTGGGGCAGGGACACCTCTTGCAGAATGGCCTCTCTTTTTCTCCTGGAAGATAGCATATGTCTTAAATTGGTTTTTATATGGGTTTGCAGTTTAGGAGGTTGTTTCAGGTAATTCTGTTCTTTCAGATGTTAGAAAAATATCTCCACAAAATGTTGCCCTATTTGTCTACACTACGATATAGTAATGGGAACACACAAACTTCTACATACAAATAGTTTGATGTACACTATACTGAAGAAGGTTGCTAAGTTGAAAAGGTATGATGGACCTCAAAGAGCTTTGTTAAGATCGTAGGAGTGGAAAGAAGTACACAATGGCCCCCCGCCCAAAGAAAAGCACTAAATGTATTTCAGATCCAAATATGGCATTTTAATCTAAAAAATATGAACAACTGGTTGAATGAAGTCACCCAGGTCATTCTAAGCATACAGATGTCAGGTATTGAAACATACTATTGCACTTTGATTCTCTGAATAAGAATTTCCCGTCTTTTCCTGCAGAGTTTTGCTTTTAAGTACAATCAGACGGCATTCATTAAAACCAGATGCTACTGTCTCTTTGCTCCATTTCAGTTATCAATATCATGTTTGAAAGATTCAAAACATTTTAATAAAAATTTGACTGTGTTTGCGATCACATCAGGCAAGACTGGGATAAGATGCCAAATTCCATAGTCTTTCTTGCAAAGAGAAAAGAAAAATCCAGATAATTCAAAATGAACTGTACTCCCACTTCTTTAAAACAGTTTTAAAATTACTTGTGCATTCCAGAGCAAAAAGCAAACAAATAAAAAAATCATCAAACCCAAACAAAAGCTAGAACCCTAGGTAGTAAGAAAACATATGTCATCTGACGACACACCCTGGGGACACTCTGTCAGCTGGATGCAGCACCAGCCATGCTTTTTCCCTGTTTTCTTCTACTGTGGGAGGCCTCAGAGGAGGAAAATACAGAATACATCTTCTTGGACTTTGCTTCTGCTTCACTAGCGAATGTTATTCTAAGGGGATCTATTCTCTGCTTCCTGCTTGTTACTCCAATAGCTGCAATGGAGGTGATCCAGAAAAATCACATGTTCAAAGCCTGGATGCTCAGTTTGTAGCTCGAGCCCATTCTCCTATTCTGAGATCTACAAGGCTCCAGGGTTTATGCCAAAGTTCAGAAATTATTGCTCTAATTTCAGTTATTATCATTATGGGAGCTTTTAATGGATTAGTGTTCTACATTTGCCTTGTTTAGGCAGATACACACAGTATGGTGCCTGGCACTGCTCCGAGCTGCTACATTTCAATCTTTTCATTTCTCAGATTTCCTAAAATTTACCAGGTACCAGCTACAATATTATTCTCAAACATTCCATTGCTGGCAGTTGTTAGATATGACTCCATAGCCTGTTCAGATCCCATTACCTTTTGACTTGTTGGCTTTTCCTCTTTTTGTTGCCGCTTCTCTACAGAACAGATTTCCTTTCTTCTAAATATGCTACAGATTTCTATAACGAGAATAGCTCCTTCATTTCTTTCACATAGAGGGCTTATTTTTTGTCAAAAAGTATCTGTATTTGCAAGAAGCTACTGTCCTTCATCAAAACTTTGTAATAAATCATTGCATCTGTCTTACTTCATGGTGAACACTCGCTTCTATCACAGAACAGCTCTAGAGAAGGACAGTCTTGGTTCAAGTGATAACAGCTAAGTTCTAATTCTTCAAACAGTATGTCTATTTCACTTCCCACCCATAAAATAATACATAATGGATCTTTCAGAGAGATTGTAAGTATCTGGATATTTCAGTAACAGGTAATGATCCATTGTTCTTCTTTTTTAGTTTTATTGTCACAAGAATAAACAAGGAGTGACTTGAGTAACTTTAGTGATCCCTCCTATGAGAGAGATATAATTTCCTTAAAATTCCTCCACTTCATAAGAGTACATTATTTTGAAAGTGTATGTTAGGAAACCTCCCTTTGATACATCTACAGATATTTTTTATATTCATACGCTTTAGATTTCAAGACAGTGAAATGTACACATATCAAAAGTAATGGGAACAAAATGCAGCTCTTAAATAAGCAATACATCGTTAAAGAAGCATTCTGTTTCATTCTTCTATGGGTCTCATTTTAGAGAACTCATTATGAAATTGTCAAGTGTCCCCGTGTCCTCAAAAAAAGACTATGAAAAATATAACCCTGATAGAACTATCCTGATGGATTCCAAAATTTGGCTCATGAATACTGTTAATTCACAGACCTTTTTTCAGAGGTCACAAAAATTCTGCTCAGTAATACAGTCCTACCCCCTCATCATTTCTACCTACCAAATCACAGTTAAATGCTGTTAAAACAGAAGATCCTGTCTGCACAGCCACAAATGGGAGGGTCCCACCGCAATCAGGAATCAGCTGAAACATACCTGGTGGGATTGCAAACATTAAAGAAGCACTGTGTACAACCACCTCTGTATTTTGATGTGATCTACACTAAAAATGATTGGGAACTTTGAGGTAGGATAATGTACCGTGGATTGTGAAAACTTACAGGGTGGCTGAATTAGATTTTGTAAATAAAGACAGTTTGAAAGAAACAGGTCTTTCAAAAATAAAAAAAAACAAACCAAAACAACAAAACAAAACCAACCATGAATGACTTTCCACTTGTTCACTGCTTTGTGGTACTGCACACTTTAGTGTCTATAAAAAATTGGTGCTGATTTCTGTTTTATTTTCTTAAGTTGAAACTAAAGCTGAGATATTGTATGTTCCAGTTCTGCCAGCCATGACATCCTTTTTCCAGCTGTAAATTTTGCCTGGGCAGACAAAGTAGACTCTGATGATTTGTCAGAGATTTACAGACAGCCAGAAGAGAAAGGAAGCTTTAGCTGTAGACCCGGTCTACATCTGCACAAACTATCTGGGCAGTACGCACGCAGTTGATCCAATACAAATTGGCCTTGTTAGGTTCTCCACACATGCACTATCTTGATGCCTATGCAAAGATTTAACTTCAGAAAGAGTCAGACAGAGGTATCAGTAAACTTGAAAATCTCTTTTAGTAAAATTCCAATGATCCCAAAAAAAGTTTTCCCTGAGTTCGAATTTTAATCTCAGTTTACTTTGTTGCTCCTTTTTCACTCTGACCAATTTCAGAGGTTTCCATTCTCTCACAGTGTAAATACTATAAAACTTACCTCATTCAAATGGAGCAAATAAGACATAGGCATAGATGCTCTCCCTGGGATAAAGGACTTCCTTAGCTATTGGGTGGCAGTGCAATCCATTTGTCCACCCTGGACACAAAGTACCACTAGCCACTTTGTAGATGACATAATAAATTCCCATTTATCCAGGGGGGTCTGATGTCTAGGCATGACTTTTTCAGGGATTTTCTCTGGATGAAAGGAAGAATTCCTAAAATAGAAGGCATTCTGTCTCACATGCCATGCCTTCAGGGTGTGGCCACTCTTCCTTGGAAACCTTCACTTCTCAGATTAACTCAGATGATTTATATAGCACTGAAGACACAGTTGTCTAAATAAGAGAGAGGAAGGAAAATCACATTGAAGGGCCACCATGGCAGTTAAAAGAGTGGCTAAATTCAAACAAACTCTTACAAAATTGTCTTGTTTACCAAGTAAAACCTGAGATAGTCACATCCTGTCTACCCAGTGAATCTTGTTCTACGGGCTTCCTTTCTGTTGAGGTTTTTGGTGTTTTTAAAACTTTACGTTCATCCTCTTCAGGAAGTCTGTGCTGTAGTTTGTATTTCCTCAGATCACATGCTACGTGTATTTGAAACGTAAGAAATCACAAAGACTACAGCTGCAAAGAACATTGTCTGTAACAAGTGCCCCAGGTACTACTTTCTGTGTCCGCCTGTTCTTGAGACGCCATGCACTTTGTCTTTGAGGAAGGGTCCTCACGTAGGTCATACCTGATATTTGTGGGTCATAACACTTCAGTCACTGTAGTGAAAAAAGGAAGCTGACAATTATGTTGCTCCTTGAAATTCTTGGTTATTTTCTAAACTAAACATCTGGCTTTTCTGCACTCAAAATTATCAAGCCAAATGGAATTTTAAAAGCTCAAGGAATTTACATTTTTGGGTTTAATTCCTGTCTAAGGACCAATTCACTCTACCTAGAAGGACAAGTTACTCAAAGGAGGAGTAAAATACGCAATGTCACCAGCAATGACATTTCATTTCCTCCTACTGTCATCACTGGCACATATAAGTAAAAGCCCACCTATCAATAAAATGGCATGTCATTGCTGGACAGCAAGAGATTAGTGAAAAATAAAGTGATGCGGCTGGGATTTCCTGAGACACCATTAAAGCCTTTCCTTGTCACAAACATCTGCTACACTGTATGGTGCTAAGTGGAGGCTAATGACCCTTTAGGTCCTCTGGCAAGTTCCCCTTGACAACAAAGTCTAAATGGCATCTTAATACAGCCACCCCCTGCGGAAATGAACCTCCTAAAGCCAACAGGTAGTATTGGGGTCTTCTTTAGCATGGCATCTTATCTCTGGGACTGTGGTGAAGGAGAGGGCCTAAGTTAGTTGAAACATGATTTAGGTTGGCTTTACACATGGACAGGAACTTAGAATTCCTGCCGTTCACTGTAAGACTGCTTGTGGGTGCAGAATGAAAGTGAATCAGAAGAAGGAAAGTTTTCCGAATTAAGAAGCAAGGAAAGGTACACCTAAAGGAAAATAAGCTGAATGCTATGAAAGAAAATGCCAGGAGGCCTATAAGGATGAACAAGGATCTCCTGGACAAACTCAAACACAAAAACAAAGCCTACAGAGGGTAGAAGCAAGGACAGGTAGCCTGGGGGGAATACAGAGAACTTGTCCAAGAAGCCAGGGATCAGGTATGGAAAGCTAAAGCCCTAACAGAATTAAATCTGACCTGCAATGTCAAGTGCAACAAGAAAATTGTATGACTTTCTCTTAAAGGAAACAAGAGACCTGGGGGGTTGGACTCAATGATGTCTAAGGTCCCTTACAACCCAAATTATTCTATGGTTCAGTGAAAGAAGTAGAAGTTAGCCTCTTTTTATTTGTACTAAGAGAAAAGAAGTCAGATGCCAAAAGAAATCTAGAAAACAACAGAGATACAAAGAACAAGAATTTATATAGATGCCTTTAAATTTCCTTAAATATAAACACATGGACACTGAGACACTGAGATTTTCAGGGACAAAAATGAAAATAAATAATATTACTCTGTTGTTGGATGGGAAAATAAGCAACAGGACTTATGACTTAATTTCAGATCTGCCATTATCCTGATTAGCAACTTTTATCTGGGTTTATACATAGTTAATTCTCAAATGGGAATAAAAAAATAATCTAATGGAGGAAATTTACAACTTCTCTTTTGTATAATGATTTAAAGATGAAAAGTACTATTTCAAAGGCTATTAATGCAGAAAGTATGTTCTTTTATTGAACAGTTTATAGAGGCTCCACACACAGTCCACGGCGCCCAGTAAAAGAGAGACTGAGAAACTGGAGTGAGTCCAGAGGAGGACCGCTAAGCTGGTCTGGAGCACATGACATGAGAGAAGAGGCAAAGAGCTGAGTCTGTGAAGACAAGTTGTAAGGTTTCTAATTGTTGCCTTCAGCTACCTGGTGGGCAGCTATCTAGAAGACAGTCAGGCTCTTTGTAGAAATGTAGAGTAAAAAAAAAAAGACAATGACATTCCAATTTCATATAAGCTAAAAAAAAAAAAAAAGTTGAAAAGAATGTGGCCACGCAGGGAACAAGCTTCTTAGAGAGGCTGTGAAATGTCCATCCTTGGATGCATTCAAAGCTTCCCTAGGCCAGGCTTAGAGCAGTGGACTGGACCAGGTGACATTCAGACCTAAAATATCCTATGATCCTATATATATATATATATTGATATTAAGTTTTTATGTCCAAAACCAGCCCACAGCCCCCCAAACAAACCCCATTTTAACTGATTCAGAGTAACATTCTTCACTATTATTAAACCATTTCATCATTGTTAACTATTCATGAAAGACAAGCCAGGAATTATTACTCTGTCCTCTTTCCTAAGCCCCTTAAAGAGTCTTTTAAGGTATCACCGTTATTACTATATGGTTAAATTATAAGTCATAACCTTACATTAGGACTTCAGAGTCACCCCTCTGAACTTATGCAAAAGCTGGATCCAGAGCCAAACTTAGAAACCTTAAGCTTTTAACACCCTGAATTTAAGAGGGGCTTATTCTGTCAATGTCCTGAAAGAAATGGTTTGTCCAGCTCCTCTTTCATAAGAGGATGAAATCTCTGCACCACTAAAACGATAGAAATTTTGTCATAGACCTGGCAATGAAATTAAGATTTCCTAAGTTTGTAAATTTTACAGCCTCAAAATTTGTTCACTTTATTCAAGCATCTTCTTGATGCAAGTGTCATTTGTATGAGTAAGGCATACAGAAGTTGGAGCTATCTCTGGAAAATGTCCCACGGGCTCTTTAAGAACTTTCAGAAAGATTCTGCTTTACATCCCTGGGTACATTTATAAAATGGTTTTATAAAAATACCCATATAATCACCAATTATTTTAGTCTTTACAAGAGCATATGAATTTAAAGAACATGAGTCATAAAGGCAAAACGTCATTTAGACAGAAGAAACCAATTTAGGGGCTCCATTATCTTGTACGTTACAATACTGAGTGAACTTTATTTCACTTTCTTGAGCACATTCCGAAGCAGTATTTCAGTCAGAGCAATAGTAAACATTAACAGAAAGTGTTCTCTTCTTCTGTGATAAAGTAACATCATCTTCAGTAGAATGCTGGCTACTGTGTTAGGATTCCTTGAAGTCAAAAGGATTGCAGCTTACTGTTCAACCAAACTGCAACGTGTAGGAAATGCCTCTGGAAAGTGCTTGTATCAATTAGACATACGAGAAGAAGCACAAAGAAAAAGATGGGCAATCTGCTGACAAATTTGTATGTCTTCAACAAACATTTTACTAAAAAAATTGCTAAAAATTTCCATTTAACCGAGAAAGACTAATAGCTTCATCACATTAGGAAAGGAAGACACTCAATCTTCATTTTAAACATTTTAAAATTGTACACCACAACTATGCAATTTGTTTCATTCGAGGAAAATCACTCTGAGGCTAAAGGCACACCTAAAAGCAAAGGAAAACCTCTTTGCAGTGCAAAATCTGTTTCCTATGAGTGAAAGGCAACCTGTCAACTTGAGAATCTTTAAATTCCAGTGAATTTTAGGAACTCAGATTTTGCCAAACTACATCCATCCCAATACCTGTGTAAAGCATCTTCATATGCTTCACCGCATGTTTTTTTCACTATCAT
Organism: Pterocles orientalis; assembly: GCA_011057875.1. Taxonomy (NCBI): domain Eukaryota; kingdom Metazoa; phylum Chordata; class Aves; order Pterocliformes; family Pteroclidae; genus Pterocles; species Pterocles orientalis. Next base: position 221,421 of record WKFP01013898.1, read on the forward strand.
ATTCACTGTACGCAGCAATGTATTTTTTTTATATTTGAAAGAGACCTCTTCGCGTGATTAAATTGATATTAGCACTACTTGTTTTTTTTCTGGATAAGATGGCAACATACATGGAACCTAACATAAAAAACTCTTTTAAAAAATTCTAAATATTTTGTATTCATTGCCTTTAATGCAGCCTGCACTGCAATAGAACATGTCTTAAATATTACAGAACTATTCTTAGCCAATCTAACATTTAATATTCTCAGTTACTGTTTTTCTTTATAGCGGGTAAGCACTGGAAACGTATAAGGCATAAGCCTCGTTACTAACAGGTTCAAAATATTTGTCCATTAAAGCCTGGTTTTGTGGCACTTGAAGAATTTACTAGAATATACAGAATCCAGTAAAAGCAGATGGTAGTTAATACAAATTTGGAGAAGACTTAAGCCAGGAAAAAGAAGATATTAATCACTGAGTATCATTTTAGGATAAAGAAACAGACAGCAATTCCTTGTTTATGGGAACATTCTTTCAGTCATCTATGTCTGAGAAAGAACAGAGTTTTTCCTAAATGATATTCAAATATTTTTGTTATCCCGTAGGAAACCATTAATGAGCAAAGACGGTAAATTATAGTATCACCATATTTCGCAGGTCTTCCAGACTGACTTTCAGTTGAGACAGACTTAATGTTTCCTTCTAACATAGCTGAGAAGAGAATCCCTTGGCTCAGTCAGCAGACTCAAACACCCGATTCACATCTTAAAGATAATATGAAGGACACACAGCTTGCTCTCACAGTTTCACTCATGCTCCATTTGAGCATTCTCTCAAGTTAAGCGATGCCTGACACAAAGAACAGCTCTGTTACATGATCTTCAGAGACATGGATGTGTTCAGATATGCAACCAACTGCAAAAACCGGGATTGCTATTTTCAACATCAGCCTGAGTTCCTCAGTTTCTACATCCCTGTTTAGAAGATTAATGAAAGTGGCTTGATTTTCAGATCGCTGCACCTGTTCTTCAAATCAGTTTCAATGTGTTCATACTTTTGAATCTGCCAACAACAGCCAGAAATGAAAAAGATCCAGTTGCAAATAGTATATTCCTTGAAGATCACGCACTGGGAGACAGCCTAAGATTTGTTACCGTATCGCTATAAATTACTGTGTTTATAATAATTTATATGAAAAATATTTTTCTAAAATTAATGACCAGTGCAAATGCCAGAAAAACACCCATGAAAAGATCATTAACACTCTATCAAAAAAAATTAACTGCAAATTAAATGTTTGTGCTCTATCACTGATGTGAATCAAATAATTATGTGGCAGCACTCCCCTTGGTTCGCAGCCGATACAAGAAAACAACTGGCCTCTTTCAAAATGGCAGAGCAGGCTGATGGAGATTCAGCACATGAGATGACAAGACTCTCTGAATTCCAATCAGCAGTCACCTTTCTAAATGATTGCTGGTGACTCTCTTGTATAATATCCTACCTTTCCCCCAAGTGACAGCCAGCGGTGGAATCTTGCTAATATTTCTGAAGCTAGAATCTTACTGCTATTTTGCACAACAACTTCAGGAAAGATCCTGACATGATCTTTGTGCCCTTTGTGCCCAAAGGTGTGCCCTTTGTGCCACCGGTACATCCCACTGATTTCAGCGTTATTTGAGTTAACTAGAAAAAACACAATACAGAAGTAGAGACAAATCTGAAGGACTGCGAAGGCGATACATGGCACAGCTGTGGAGACTCCTGGTGCTGTGAATCTTTTTGAAGCTTTTTTTCCTTCCTGTTAAACTTGTTAATTAATATTAGCTTGTTGATTAAAAAACACCCACAAAACTGCATTAAGGGGAGGTGTGTATTTAGTTCTTAATTCTAAGAATTATCAGCATACTCCCTTTTAACTGAACAACTCCGTGCCCACACTGGAACCTGCAATCTGGCATTACAGAATCTTTTAAAAACGACAGCCAAAATAGAAAGGGCCTATTTCTTTAGATCTGTAGGATCTCCCATACCTTATCTGCAATCTCCCAATAGAAAGAGGAAAGACAACTACAGATATAAAAGTAAGGCCAGTCTGTAGGCTAGTGGAGCAACAGTACTGAAAATGGTGGCACAGTCACCACATACTGGTTTCGATAAAACAGGCAGAAGGCAACTCAGACTCTGAAGAGAAATTCTGACCAAAACTGGAGAGGCAGAAATAGTTATCTTCATGAAAATATACAATACCCTATTGGCTAAGGCTTTTGTCTAGCATGTAAAATATCAAAGTTCTCATAAGAATTTGAATGAGTATGAACCAGCAGGATTCACACTGCAGACATCTCCCAGCAACCTGGCAGTCTGAGGGTATGTGTCTTAAGCCCCCATTATTATTGCTACAGTATCGACAATTTACTTGCTAGCTCCTGATTCAGTGATGAGAGATTACAGTATTCAGGCAGCAGAGACTCTTACAGGCAACAGGCAGAACAGGGGAATCCTTGAGCAGAGATGTTCTTCACTAAAATCTGACATACCCATCCATTCCATGGCAGGGCTGCTTCATTTCTCTTTTCACAACAAACTCTTACTAAATGTGCTACAATATAAGAATACTAAGGCTAAATAAAAGAAGGCAGTTTGGATAATAGTAACAATCTAGCTTTGGAAGCACAGAAGAATTTTTATCCAATAATCTCAACATTTTATATGAGAAGAAGCCATTTCCCGTCAAGCCCTAGAGTTTACTTAGGTAAGAGTGCAGGAAGCTCTGCCCACTTCGGGTTAATTACAAATATCTACGTTCTTTCACTTTGAAGTGATACTTTCATAGCATCTTTGAAAAGACTCAGAGATATTGCATGACTCTACCACTCACTACTACCTGTAACCATCTGTTTTTTAGACAGAAGACAACCCAGTAATATTAATCCTCAATCCACAACAGCTGTCTCTTTCTAGTGTGGTGCTCAGCCACGCAAACTTATACTGACCACTTGGACAAATCTATTCCCTACCTTGAAGCCAGACTCTTCATCTGTTTGGTCTTCGAAGCAATATATTCTAGCATTACCGACTTCCAGTGGGTGGAGAGCTGCAGTTTTGGAGACAGACGTCAGACTCTTTCGCATGGTATTGAAAAGTGGAAATGGGGAACAGCCTTCACAACCAGTTTGCCAGGAGCAGGCAGGGAACAGCACCACACAGGTCCTGAGTACAACTACATGAAACAAACGTGTATTTTACACAGTTATCCTGGACTGGTCACTTTAGAGGTGAACTAAGGTGCTTACATCAAAAAGAACTCAGCGCTGTTGTGGCCTTTCCAGAGTTTTTTACTTTACCACTTAATAAAAGCTTAAATACATTTTACATCTGGTTACTATTCTCAGGAAGCGGTAAAAGAAGCTGGACCACACTCCTAAAGTAAAGTACAAATAGTGGTGAGATGAATGCAACAGCTATCTGTGTCATGTTCTCTAAGAAAGTAGATCTCTTTGCTTTTTAATGTTTGTTTGTTTGTTTGTTTTAAAGTTTACTTTCTAACAGGTTGTTGGTCTGTTTTGTGGGGGTTTTTTTTAAAGCTTTCTTTGCTCAAAATCTTATAATTGGGTTGCCTTCATGAGCTCCTTGATATCTCATATTCTCTTTTAGGCAGAGAAAAACTAAGCAAGTCCACTCAATGAAGCGAAGCCATGCTAACTGACAGCAGCAGAAGGTACGCAGACCCAGAGTTTATCTCTGCCTTGCGCAAACTATGACCCGGCTTCAATGTGGCAAAAGACTAAAGGCCAGTTAGCTGAGTTTTCAGCTGCTGGTCCTTTGTGGTCTCTCTTGGAATACTGTATGAAAAACACCTACAGCATTTCTAACTTGTCACGGTATTAGCCATTTTCATGGGTTTGAACAATAAAGACTTAAGTGGAAACCATTCTGGTGGGTTTGAACAGTAATAAATTCTGATGAAATATCTCCCACCCCTGCAAACTACCTTAATCTCTTTCAGGCATGTACTGGATAATCTCCAGAAAGATCAGCACACTGCTGGAGTACTGGAAAAAAAGAGGAAAAACCTGTGGATGATAGTCCAGCTGACAGACAAAACATACCAACTTTCTTTGGAAATTTTCTTTGTATACAAACCAAATAAAAATAATTTAAACACTGGCTTGTCAAGTGGCATGAAAAGGTTGTGATCAACAATCACCCCACATTTGAATCGGCAATTTAATGCCATGCTCTATCAGAAAAAGGAAATCACCGTTTCTTGTAATTGGGGGGAAAAGGGAACCAGCCTCTTTCAGCAGAAAATAAAAGAATCCTACAGCTTTTCATTATTTTAATGCTACTAAATAACTACTCTTCTTTCATTGCTTTCAAATTATTTATTTCTACAAAAGCCCCAACTCTCTTTTTTTTTTTTTCTTAAATTAACACAGTAGCAAAGCTAACTTGCTTCTTTTTGGGAATTACTTCTTTAGCAGAAACCTCAAACTAACAATCAAGATACACAAGTGCTTTAAATTATAAACTTTCTTGCATATACTGGAGATATCCTGTAGAAACTTAAGAAAAGCTGCAGAGCCAGCAACCAGAGTGACAGAAATGGCTCTTGCACTTCCTGCTGTTCATCTTGCTCCTTTTGCTTCTCATGAATAAACACCTCAATAAATCAGAAGATAGGACAATGAAGCTCAATATGAAAAATATATGCCTTCTAGTAATAAACTCAAGCCAGACTTTTGCAAATCTTGATCAGAGAATACCAGCAGTACTGTAAGGCAAGCAGTGCCCTAAGGCAACACTCAGTACTACCGATAGCAGTATTCAATTCCATTATTTCCACAGTACATACTTTTTGAAAAAATATTCACATAAAGATATTGGGCAATAACTATAATGTCCATCTTCCATCATCCCCAAACTCTGATATTTAGTTCATAAGCTTTCTATGGAATGCTCGCAGGTGAAGTAAGCTAGTCTTTATCCATCAAAATTTAGTTTGCTTATTTTAACCCTAGGACAAAACCCAGAAAGTCAAAGAAGCTCCTTCCAACAGACAAAGATGTCATGGTGGCAACTGCTGGCTGAATTGTAAAAACATCTTTCAAATTAGTCTTTTACAGAAATTCCACAAACCATTTATAAATGTAACAGCCATCAGATGTGTTTTTCTGCCATTTTGTACATCACATAAGGCTACTGCAGGTCTCTGCTACTAAAGACTAACAGGTTAGTTTGGATAAAAGAAAAACGCTAAAACCCTAGTATCACCTGGACTGGGACCTTAAACTCTGTGTAACGCCTATTATTCTAATGGCACAAAGCTGAGTGAAAACCAGGTTTTGTTTCCAAGCTTTCAAAGAGTTGGGTTAGCTGAAGCAAACAAGCAAAAAATCACACTTCTCCACACTTTCTGATCTCACTTGGAAGTAGAAGTATTAAATATCTGCAAAAGAGACTATCTCAGTGATATTTCTGACATGTCTGAAGCCAGAATACTCAGGAAACACCTTGATGCAAGAATTCCAGAGCAAAAGGTTAGGAGTTCAAATAACTAAATGTTTTTTCCCCTCCAACTTAGGAATTACAAGAACAAACAAAACTAGTCTGTTATTCTGTGAGCATTTTTTTCCCTCTGTACTTAAGAGAAATATAACCGTAATAATAAAAAAGCAGCTAAAAGTGGCAAGTGGAAGCAATGGGAGTGACTTGTTCGCTGCAAATCACCAGTGTTCTATGGAAATATATAGATAATATCAATACTTGCCATGTAAAATCATTAATTCTTCTGAAAACTCAACTTCCGTTATTTGACATACAACAGGCATTCTGGTTAGTAATCTAACTTCTTAATTAAATTACTTTTGGGAAATATGTAATTTCAACAGTTAGCACCTACAACTTGTCATGCATTATTGCAGCTTTCCCATCACCGATTACTAACATTTACATTAAAAATACAATAACACAGGAAATGTCACACTGGGTCAGACCCATGGTCCATCTTACTTAGCCTGGGACCCGGAGCAGTAGCAACAGGGGATGCTAACTAGGGTGAATACACAAGCCTGGTCTTTATCTGGGGTCATTCCCAGATTGGCAGATGTTCCAAACCCACTATCATTTAAGTTGCCCTCCTGTGAACCCTCTTTACCTCCACTGTCTCCTCTTGAAATGCAGAAATCAGAAGTACACACAGGACTTAGCATGTGGGCACATCAGGGTTTTACTTAATGAGGCTCCCTGCCCTGTTCTCAGTACCCTTCCTGAAAATGCCAGCAATTTATCAGCTTTTCTTTCTGGCTGCCACTGCACAGCGAGATGGTAATTTCAGAGAATTCTGAATTTGACTATAGATTCTCTCTCTCTAGATGTAACCACCAGTCCTGATGCAGCCTCATGTAAAAACTATTGAACGATCTTTTCTTTACCATATTGCATCTTAAATGATAGCGTTACTCAGGACTCGGAACGCCTCTGATTAGCATCCATGATCACACACTTGGATAAGAAAGCCTATGCCAACTTTCCTGGTGCATTTTGCGTTTCAGGAATGACCCCTGTAGAAGCTTCCAAAGCACAATGCTGCAAAGCACACATTTTTGTAATGATCTCTTTGTTCTTCGTATTACTTCTGTGGAAGCCCAGAAGAGCTCCCAAGAAATAATTAAGAAATACTGGCACCATAACCTGCTGTCAAGCCACCAGCCGCCTCTGTTAAGATGGCTGCATCAGATACCTCAGCTCCGCAAGGGTAAACTAAGCAATGTGTCTGGGGCCATCATTTTTTGTTGCACTCAAGAAAACTTGCTATACATTGTGTTTGAGTACTACACATAGCTCCAACTAATCATGTTAAGGATGTAATTTCATGCTACATGTATTGACATTCATGGGTTGAACTGAGACTCTCAATGCTATTTGACGAGTTTCCCTGTGGTTGACTTTTTCTGTGGTTGACTTTTATGGATAGCACATTTCCTCTCTAGTTTTGACCCTGGCAGAAACTGGGTTGACTAAAACCACACAGAATTCCAAAACTGGTAGCCCAGGTATCCACATCAAAGTGGCAGGAATTATCATACTGGTGGTTCTGGCCACACATCAAAGTCAGACCTTCTACACTTTATCATTCCTAGCAGCAAATTTAAATGTATTATATCTTCAATAGCTTTAAGTCAGCCCTTGTTAAACACTTATTGTTTACAGTCCTTCTGGTATTTCTTTTAAATTTCAGGACCTCCTGGAGTCTTTTTTACTAGCCTTCCACATATATGATTCGCTCACGTGTTCCAGATGAATTTCAGACAGCTCTTGACATCAGATGCAGTGGATACATGTTTGAATTAATCTACTGAAAACCAATTCTTTTGTTACTATTCATAAAATAGGATTTGCAAATAAATATATCAGTGTTAGGATGAGAACATCACTTTCTAATGTGCTCAAAAGTCACTACTTATCTGCTGGCTCTGTGGGTTTGGCCATATGATAAGCTGAAGCCAGGGACCTTTTTTATGGGGATAGACAGAATACTGAGCAAACTCCAGCCTACAAAATGTAGATTTAAGCCTCTATCTGAAGTCTCTAAGTTTGTCATGCCTCAAGGCCCTGTACAAAACTCTGATGCAGCCCTAGACCTTAATGCAACCAGATGGATGCACACGGGAAAATTAAAAAATATAAACCATTCTTCACCTTCAATCCCTAATAATAAGCACAAGTGTTTGTAGGTTGGTGCCTTCAGTTGTCTACTTGTTGCTACCACTTTCTTTTCAAAGAGCCATTGATAATATTTTGAAAGGATTTTTCTTTTGCTTGCTGGAGAAGGAAGCTTTCCTATTCCTGATTGTAGCCAGACACACTTCAAGCTAGCAGAAAGTTTAGGTTGAATCTGAATATTTGGACTGGGTGGAAGACGCTCCCTAAAACCTGTGTGTCCTGCTGATAAGGTTTAAATCATTTAAGTAACTTTACTTCAGCTTTGGCAGTAATGTAAAAGGGCCCCGGAGCTCAGCAGGAACACTGAAGACGCAGAGGTAGGCTAACAGATATGGTGGAGGATATTTTACCGTTTCTTACCACCAACATAAGACCACCAGAGGAGTACAACAGATCCAAACAGAACGGACAGAGCAAAATAAAATAAAGAAACAATTCTGAATCCGTGCAAACATTTGAAAAAGGCTTGGAATTAGTCTGTAAACATTTTGAAACAACAGACTGGGTTTGTTTGTTTTTCTAAATCAGTTCACCCTTTCCTAATTCACTGAAGACAAAAATGTCTTTTGAGGATTACCTCTGCAAAAGTGTACATCAGCCATACCCTGCATGCAATGTGGCAGGGCTGTGAGTGCACCTATAGGCCTTAATAGCCCTGACCAGGCTCTTCTGGGCCCACGCTCACACACTGCCCATTTTGCATTCAGAAGAACAGAAAATGGTATCCAGAACTAACAAAGATTTCTTACTCTCTCTAGTCTCTAGTCTCTCTTTAGCAAGAGATTAAGTGATTTAATGACAAATTCTTCTCCATATGCATCATCAAACTTTAAAAAATCCATTAATTAGCTCCTACAAACCTCTGTGAAAGCTCTGCCTTCATTACATTGATACCTGAATTTAGATTCATTCTGAAAGGTTAAGGATAAGTTAACTACTTCTCATTAAGAGAAATTATGGTAATAATGAGCATAGCCCACAGTGCTTCTCGGTCTTTAAGACAATCAAAACAAAGTAAATTAAAAACCAGCTTATATTTAATCATAAATGTCAGATATGTAAGTTGTTAGGAAAACAGCTAGTAGGAGTCAGGTTCAAAAAAACCCCAACCAAATAAAAAATGGAGAATAGGTTATTTTTTTATGCTGGGAGTAGCAATTCTGTACAACTCCTTGCCAAAGTGTGCGAATGCAAGATGTTTTCACAGACCCAAAGGAAGAACGGATAAGTACGTGACAGAAAGATCTGTTGCGGGTAACTAAACAGATAAATCACATCAGGCTCACAAAATCCCCTGAGCTGAAATTATTGGTGGCTGAAAATGTACTAGAGGGATCACATATGTTCCTACTGTTGCTGCTCCTCCTCCTCCCTAGTCACTGTCTTATGGCTCACAGAAACAAAATACTGTTGAAATCATTCCTTGTGTTGAAAGCAGAATGTTAGACCAGATAGACCCTTTGCTCTCAACTGGTAAAACTGTTCTTAGTACTTACTGAGTGAAACCAGGGGAAAAAATGCTAAGACACCCTCTCATTTCAGGTTTTTTTTTTTAAGGGCAGGTCTTCCTTCAAGAAACTCGATGATATACGCACAGACATGGCAGTGCTTTCACATGTATAGGTTTTTAATTTTTTGGGGGGTACCCTAACTGTAAGCTCATCTACCTATGCAATCTTTGAGAGAAAAACACAGATGTAATTCCTTTAAGAGCACCTGTTTTAAACACAGCTCCTCACGGACAGCCACACTAACCTAAGGACAACATCTGGCCCAATGCTGTATTCCATAGTGCAGCACAAACCCTCCCTTCTGTGGCCCCTTTGCACGACAGGTAGGCCACAGCCAGCTGCTTCTATTTGTTCTGTCATTTTCATGAGTCACTCGAGACAGAGATAGGAGGGGAGCCCAGCATAAAATAGAAAAATGAAGTGTTTTGTGCCAAAAGGAAATGTGGGATAAGAACTATAATAAGACTGAAAGGGTAAGCAAAGAGTTTGTGGCTTAAAGCAGTGCAATGTGTCAGCGAGAGAGAACAGCAGCCTTGCTGGCACCGTTGCAGACCAGAACCTTAATCTGTAAATCACTGTGCAGCCAACACGTCAAAAAAGTTTGGCCACCCCAGTGTACAGGCATCAGGCAACAAAATAACCTACTGTGCTAACCTCCAGCGGATAACCCATGCAAGCATGCAGAACACCCAGCAGTCCAAGAGAGAGGAAAAGCAAAATTGCCAAAGTCCAATTACTGTTAATCAAGAGGCCACAAGGGATGAGAGCATGTCCTATAATCTTAAAGGAGAAAAAAGTCTCTAGAACAGTAGTCTGTAAATTTCTTCATCTCCATTTGGGAAAGCACTCTAGAATTTTTGGCACTAAGAGGAGAAGTCAGTAGTAATTTAACTGAAATGTCAAATGTTACTGCCAAGCATTGGGAGCTATTTCAAGGTATAAATCCAGGTTGCCCTGAAAGCCTGAACTGCCACCTTCTTCCCCACTATCACCACTAGTATTTTACAGGAACCATTTAGTCATGCCAGAGAGGTTCAGATTTTTTGAACAAAACTAGAGATTTGCAAATTTTAGAAGTTCTTTCCTCCACTTCTGCAGCCAGGCCATGTTACATTTTCTGAATCATCACATTTGGAAGTGCAACACAAGGTGGGGTACAATCTCCTGTTAGGACGAGGGAGTTGCCATGGTGAAGAGCGCAGCATGCCTCACTAGGGCCCTAAATAATCACACCAAGAGATAAATATTGCATAGAACTAGTCAAGATTTCTTTTTCCTCCTCTCCTTTCTCCTCACCTCCCATAAATTTTTGTTTTTCCAACTCAGAATATCCATGCACCTAAACAATAGTTACTCATGGAAATGCACTGAGTTTTCACTGGGAAGTTCTACCCTGGCCAGACAGAAATTTCCAGTGAAATTTAAGGTCAGAAACCTCGTACGTACAGCGACAAAGGAGGTTACGGCACTAAGACAGGATTTGGGACACACAGATTCAAATTTCTGCTGTATTTAATTTGAAGCAAGAACATAACTTAAATTTCCCAGGAGAACATCCTAACTACTGGGACACTGAATCAGTCCTTCCTGATAAAATTATTTCATTTTTTTGGAAAAACACAAATACACATTAGGACACAGAAAAAAAGAAACAAACATCTAGTAGCACATGAGATCTCTTTAAGTGAAAGAATCCCAAAATGATGCTCATGTTTTCATTAAGAAAATGACACAAACTTGAGTGCCTACCACCTCAGAGGCCTCCTCAATAGCTGGCGTGGTATGATCCCTCTCCTCTGTTCATTCAAAATACATACTGAAAGCTCTTGCTTCTGTTAAATCCTATGGAAGACCTTCAAAAGCTTTTAAATTATTAATTACAATGGGTTTTGATAATTTTAATGTTGGACTGCCGAACCTGTCTACCAGCAAAAGCAATAGTAACTCCTATGCCTACTAAAGAAAACAATCTTTGCAACTGGTTCACAACCACTCAATGAAAGAAACAGAAAAAAAAGTGGGGAAATAGTGACACAAAATGGCAACCGATTTCCCACTGGCCTCTCGTGGGAGATCTTTATGAAACTTTATTTTAGCATTGATAGACTCTTCTCTGATATATACTTGCTAATCTTTATCAATGTACCTCTACTAACCTCAAGAGACAATGACTTTAAGAAATCTAAAAAGATGGGGTTTTATTACATGAACTGCAAACAAAAAAAAATTTAAATCTTCTACTGTGACTTATTCAGAGTTGTATTTTTTGTTGCCAGATGTATTGGTTTCATTTGCACCATTTACAGAATTAAGTGCAAACCTTCAAGAGTCAGGCTAGAAAAACTAAATCTTAATTATTGAGATTATGGTAGTGTTAATTTGATTTCTGTTCTTAAAGTAACCACTTTCCTGCTTAAGAAATTCTTTATAAAATTATAGCACTTATTCTTTAAGAGCCTGTTTTCTGGATATTTACAAGTAAATCCCTTCATCAGCTGATGAAGTAAAAGTTCTAAAATTTGAGAAACAAAGTAATCCGATAGCCTGAGACCAAATAATAGGAAGAAACCCACATTAGTCACTCCATTTATAAAGCTCCAACGTAAACCCAAATGTGTAGTTAAAAGAATTATCTTTCAGCATCTCCAGCCTCCAAATTTGTCCTTGTTACAGGCTTTTATTATGTTTCTTCCCAGGGGTGACCTGTGTCTCTATTAAACAGCTGACTAGTGAAACGGCAAGGACAAATACAGTTCCAGTTTTCACAGAAGTTCAGGAAAAGGAAAACGCCTTTACACTAGCATAAGAGGGTCTCCAGTGCTAATGTGTAAATGAGATGAGAATCTAAGACACTCACTAAAAACCTGATGGTCTAGTAGCAATATTTTAATAGCTAGATTTAAGGCTTTCTAAAATGTATGTGTCATCACGGTCACAGTAAGCACCCACCTGCCTCACAGTGCTAGCACCCGCACAAATATTTTTAGAACTCTAAAAAAACAACTGAAGAGGTCTTCTATTCAAAGCTAGCACATATTACGAATATAGAGTGAATGTAATTGCAATAGAACAGACTTGTTTCCATGTCAACTGCCCAACATTTATTAAGTCAGGTTCATATTGGCATAAGAAATATTTTTAAAAATATAACATAAATAATAAGCTTTGAAAATTTTGTAACAGCTCAACATTTCGGCTAGCATGCCAGTACCCATAAATGAGTCAGACCTTGTCTTCCCCCTTAGGAGATATTGCTTTAACTTAATTGAAAACTGTACCAGAAATTCCATGAGGATATGACATTTTGCTTAATTTCAATATAAGAAAGTGATAGTTTAAATTAAGGAACTGAGTTTTCAAACTGTTTAGCTCATAGAGTTTTTATAAAAACTGAAATTTCATAAAGGTCTTTTCACTGAGAACTCTAATCCACTGTAGTCAAGCACAGAACAAAAAAAAATATATTCTTGGTGCTTCATTTTTTCCATCAAATTTAGAACAAATACGTTGAACTATTCAAACTTCCTCTGGTACAAATGTCCTCTTTCTTGGTCACCTCTAAATGAATCTAAAATTAAAACACTGCCACGCAGAAATTACCACTGACTATTATTTACCTGGGCTTAGTTTGAACCATAAATCTTAAGCTAGACAGCTACCAACATAAGGTGCTAATTCTCCAGAACTTCTATTTGAACGCTGTTAAAGAGAACTATGAAAAACAAACAAGCAAAAAAAAAAAAACACCCAGGAAATTGTTTTGTGTCCAAAGTGTCTATGACTGAGTCTAACTAGAGTTTATTAAAGATTATTCTCAGCTACAGTGCTATTTCTTTCAGTAGCTGCATCAGACTTCAGGTTCATGTTTACTGGCTTGAACCAATAGTTTTCATATCACTAGGCTTTATTTGTCTATAGTATCCGCTACGTCCACACAGAGCAGGGCTCCGCTTGGGTTCACCACCTGTCACTAATACCTTTGTGCCTGTATATGCCTACCATTTCCCAAAGGACTCTACTACCTCATAACAAAAGCTCTAGTAGACCACTGTGGCCTTGTGTGGACAATACAATGGAGGATATAAAAGACTGTTGTGTAATCCTTGGCCAGACTTCCATGGACAGCAACATCAGTAGGTGCTGGGTAGCAATTTGCCTTGGACCCAATGTACACATCCCCCTCCTGTAAACTGTCACACAACGCTGGCTAAAGAGTGACTCTCACAGGCTCTTTAACTAAGTTTTCAGTTCCTATAGAGCAGTCATACGGCTTTTGGATTGTTAGAGGAAAAATGGAGAACTGCAATAGTTGCACATCTGAGCACTGGTATCTCACAGTCTGCTTCACATTCCCCTAGCACACCAGGCCATTTCACCAAAATTAGCAACGTAGGAAAGATTCCGAGGGTTACCCTCATGTAGTCCAACACCACTGGCTGCAGTGGTCTAAATGCAAAGGAGGTGCAGTCTCCGAGGCCAAACTTCCCTACATGGCTCCAGACAACTGCCACAAGTGCCTAGGTAAAAAGCACAAAGGCCATCATCATGCCCTGAAGCATTGCTCCCTCCCAGTCTGAGTAATTTCCTTCTCTCTCTCCCTCTGTCATTCTTTCCTTCTGTTCCAGCTGCCATAAGTAGTGGTGTTTTTTCCTCTAGCCTTCCCTGGAAGAGACAGTTGCTTTCTGGAGCATTTTCACTAAAGCTGAAGAATGCAACTGCTGCTTGGTCATCCAGGAAGTCCTGATTACACGTACTTTGAACTGGTAGATGCAGCATGGTAGCATGAGCAAAGACCACCTTGTTTCTTCAGAGCTATTGATCTTGCTAAATAATATTTGGAAAATAAGGCAAGGCAGCTAACGATGCCAATTAGGTGTTGGTTATTTCCATACTGCTGCTAAGATCAGGGTTTGGACTAGCTCCCCATCAGTGTGTACATTTCTCTCAGTTTTAAAGTGAGTCAGAGGATGATCCAACATGAAAGTATTACGGACATTTGCAGTTCAAGTTAAATGACAGACATTACTTTTTAATGATCTTCTTCCACAATTAAGACTCCTTTTTCCTCCTCAGGGACTACTACAGAATGAATCATTCAGCCTCTTTATCCACAAACTTAAAATTCTTGTGCCTTCCACCATTTTTTGATTATTTTTTTTTAAATCAACTTTCAAGTTAAAACTTTCTCTTGAATACCTACTGTTTGAAAAGACAAAAATCATATGCTGCCTATACATTCTATTGGCTGCATTGCAAATAGTATGAGCTTACCTTAAAACAAGCTAGTGTGAGAATGAATGAGACTCCAAAAATGCAGTAAAGGAATCAATGCAGGTTAATTTAGATATAACTCCAAGTATAGCATCATATTCAAGTTTGTCAAACATTCTATTCACAAGAGCCATGTGAACTTGTATAGTGTAAGACGCTGTTCTTAGCACACAATTATTATAAAGTACACAATATTTTATAATAAAGTTCTAATTAAAATGAAATGTCTTGCTGTCTCTCAAGTCAGCTAGCTGCCTGAGAAATGGTATCTTTTGGGGATACATTAGTTGTATGGAACCTTAGCTAAGAGTCTGCAGCAAATTTCTATTCTGCTCTAATAATGGTTTAACAAAAGAAGTGCTTAGTTCCCACACTGCTTCTACATCGAATGAATATAGTCCAAACATCTCCCTCTCTGGGCCCTTTTTTGCAAACACACAGCAGTGGCTACAAAGCATAAATCAAAGTGCAAGTTCTCTTCTGAGCTTGGCTGCTTGGTGTAGTTTTTTCATTGCTGGACTAGACAGTTTTGTTCCTCCTCCTCTTATTTAGGGGTTTCCCCATCTACCTTGACAAGACAGAAACACAGAAGCTCTTTTATAGTCCTGTATTAAAACAGTAGTCCTGGTTGGTCTAACAGCAGCATGAGTCAGCAAAACCACCTTCATCTCTGGATAGGGTCCTAAGAACACTTAGTATCCCTCTAATAATCATCTCTTTGTATCATTAAGCTAGTTTGATTGATTGCCCAGTGTTGATACTCAGTATTTTATGGTATATTGTGTGGCCTGTCACAAAATCTGTTACTTGTCAACAAGTAGGCCACCAGCAGCAGCATGCCAAATGCTGTGGAATGACAAACATAATTACAGATGGTATTCTGAAATGCATCTCACAGTTTCGATGTGGAGCAGGATTACTAGTTTATTCAGTATTCTTAGAAAAGCCTAGCAATAGAAAAGCAGGGCAGCAATCTGGGAACATCTGAGTTCAAGTCAGAATGCAAAAGGGAAATCCATTACAGTTTATAATACTTACAATCACACTCTAAGATAATTTGAGAATCAGCTGGCACATGCGAGCTATGGCATTTGACAAAAAAGCACTGCATATCTGCCCATTAACATATGAATGTGCTGAAATTCTGCTGAGGAGATGGCAAAGAGCAAGGGGAAAGGACTAAGGGTATATGAATGGTGGATGGAAAGCATATTACTTTCAACTACTAGAAAGATGAAGCACATTACAGAAACAAATTGTCTGGGCAGACAGGATGAAGAAGGAACATCAAAAGCACAAAATGAGGGGCGATAAGAGGTCATAAAACCAAGCGAGTCAGATGCAGAGGTTCAAGCTATTGGGGAAACCCAGAGGAGCGACTGGAATGTGCTTAATACATTCCATGTGAATATATGTCTGCCAGTTCCCTTTCACAATCCTCTGTTCCCACAACCCACCACATTTCTCCTGTGGAAGAACCTGCTTTGAAAGGCCTCAGATAGAAGACTTGCCACACACCCTATGTGGGTCTTCCCACATACTCTATGTCTAATTCACTTCAGATATTCAGGGCCTCTTTACAAACTGGGATGAAGAAACAAACAAAAACCTTTATTAAAAAAGAGGGAAAGTTGAACATATGTTTCAGTGAAGTCCGCTAACTCCTGTAAACAAGTACTGTGTGTACTATTCCAAAACTATTGTCCTATGAAAACCCTTAAATTAGAAATATCTGGAATGGAACAGTAACAGGATCTGTTCCCTCTGGCCTGTATAATCCTTCCAAGCTTACACCACCCACTCAATTTGACATTACTCTGTCATAAAATTGGCAAAAGCATATGCAGAGGTCAACATAATATATTGCCAGAAGATTGTTTGAATCACATTTCTTATTCAAGAGTCTCATTTCCTAATAAATATCCTAGTGATCTGTGGGTTTGACTCTTGCATGTAGTTCTATGAATACTAATAGGAAATTGTCAAGTGCACAGTGAAAACTGGGTGGGCAATAACGAGTGGTAACAGATCTAATGGCAATAGGGAACTAGCTGGAGCACACTCTTTGTTCCTAGGTTTTCCTCATACTTGGGGGTTTAGAAGTGTAGATATTTTCAGTGTATACATTGCTTTGGGTGGTTCTGTTTTTTTCTGACCACTGCCAACCACTGTTCTTCGCAGTGTTCTGCTGGCTGGGAGATGCAGTCCCAAAAGGGAAAGTGCACAGGGCTGTCAGGGTGGTCAGTCTGAGAGGTGATGAAAGGTCCTCCCAGAACAGCAGAAGCATATAATGAGGGATTGTTTCTGTTCACCAAAGATCACCAAATCCAGAACATGACTGCAACCGACTCAGGTATCATTACCCTCTTTTTTATACTTTTTGAGTTGTCTCATTGAATCTACGTTATTTTTCACAATTCCTATGCAACGTCTCAGTGACAGTCATTATATGGAGGAAAATAACCTGTATGCTGACAGTATCTGCCATCCACAATGAAGAAATAAGCTGTTGTGATACGCCATGGCTTTTCAACTGCATGACCCCGGACAGCACCCAGCCAGTACAGAACCAACATTTAAGAGTTGGTATAATTAGAGAGGAAAAGTAAGAGATCACCATGGTGTTGCTTGAAAGCACAACCAAACGATCAATCTCTTGCTAACAGATAATTTAACCCCTTGTCTCCAGGCAAGTTTAGGAGCCACAACCATGGTTAACATCATTAATTTTTTTTTTTCTCCACACAGAAGCAGTGCAGGATATAACCCATTATTTCCTGTAAACAATACTTTATTGATATGTCATCTCCTTTTTTTGCCCAGTAGTTTGATATAGAAGCCAAGACTACAGAATATCTTAACCAAAATTTAATAAACACAATACTGATTACATGACTAGACTTAACAGTACGTGCTTGGAGGACACCAGCATGTTCCTAAGAAAAAGCAAGGAAGACTGTAATTTGAATAGTTTTCCTGTTATGTCACAGGTCTTGCATCAAAAATCTACTGGAATTAGTTCCAATGAACTGAAAAAACACATAAAGAAAAGGCACAGGGCCTGGTCTTGCTCCTATTTAATCACAGCCACTTTTGAAAACTGATGGGTTGCACAAATGCGACAGTAAACTGAAATACACTACTGAGTCAGTCATGCTCTCTGTAAAATGCTGCAAATAAGGACAACAGCCCATGCAAGGACTTATGCAGCCCTTTGAAGAAAGCATTCTGGCAAGCTTCCAGCTACAGCTGCCTTTCCCTCTTTGGAAATCTCACCACTGCATGGCATTTCTTTTTTGTGCTTTTTTTGGCAACCCTAGACCCAGTATGTTGTAAAACTGCTGGCATGTCACTGATTTTAAATTGCTGTGTCAGCTCTGGGTTTTGCATCATAGCAAATAATCTCTCAAAGTAAGCACAAGTGCTTATTTATCTGCTTTATATTGCAAGATACGTTGTCCCAGCACTTAAGAATCACAAGCACATGGCAAATAAAAACAGAATTCCTCCTATCAATATTTTTCATTGCAAGATTATTTACAATACATTGCAATTCTGCACAGACAATAGTGAGAGACAGTGGTTCCATTTCAATATCTCTAAAACTGGGATATAGGGATGAGCCATTTGTTCAAGCTACATACTTCAAATAATTGTATTGAAATAGGCTGTTTGACAGCATCACAGTACAAATACCTCAAAGCCAGACTAAATCTAAATTGTCCAAATTCCAAATATAAATATCAGCATTACTTTAGAAGTCTGTTCCATTAAGCAAGTAAATGCAGGCTTGATTTTAGAGACATCAGTGAAGCTACTCCCATCGTTAAGCACATGCCTCATTAAACAGCCTTAGCCAATGCTGTAGGGAAAACCTCAGATATTTCTCCAGGAAGTATTAAAGCTAGAAGTTTTAATTCTGACCTTTGACACCTTTGGTTGAAATACAACTGTTTAAAAGAGTCACAGGAAAGGCAAAGACTGTATACTGCAAAGAAGAGTAGGTACTCCTATAGGTCGTCAATCTAATCTTTTATTACTTTTCAGTGTTGAAATCCATGTAGTCCAGTGACTGACGGATGAAATACTAGAAATAAAACTATTATGGGATATGTGTGTAAGTCAGTCATGTGCGTTTCCCATTTCATTCTCCAAAACATGCAACTCCGCTTTATATTTGATTGTTGAATGTTTCAGGTAAAGAATATGTCTAGCACTTAAAAAAAATAGCATCCTACACAGAGTAGCAGAAGTGCTATGATTTTTAAAAATAATAATCTGAAATCTTACTATTTTGTTAAGTATTCAGTAATACAAAACTCACAGTCACTTCAAGTCACTAGCTGATTTCTTCTTCATGAAAGGCTAGCTCCTGCTCTTTTTTCAGCTTTGAGATTTGCTTCATGAAAAACAAATGGACATTGAAATACTTCTGTCCCACATGCTCCTGCTATTTGGAGAAAGTCAGCAAAGCATAAGAGGTGCTGGAATGGCAATCACGGACTTTATAAGTTGAAAATACTATGCTACTTTCTTCTTTAAAACCCAGTAGTGTATTCCTTGTTTTTTTCTTAAACAGATTTATGGACATTAGTTTCAGTGAAACCATTCCCCAGTACAAAACAGATTTGCATAATCACACACATGACATAATCGACACAATGGCTGTAGAATGGCATTCTGCTTTTCTCTTTTTTACTTAAAATTAGTGGTAGAGCTACAGGTAAAAAAAAAGGTGGATTCAGCAGCTGTGATTCAGACAAGACAGTATAATTTTGTCCTAAACCTGTCTTCTAATATGGAAAAACAAGCATGAAATGAGAACCAAACTGAAGCCTAATAGGATGACTATGTCCTCCTACAGGATGAAAAGACAGTACAAAGGCTAGAAAAGGTGCATAGCCACAGAGGCAAAGACTGCAGATCCAAGAAGACAAAGAAGGAAATTTGAAAAAAGAGTACCTTTATTTTCCTAAGAAAGTTTAAAAAATATTGTTTGGACAAATATTCATTCTTCAACTAATTCTGGTTGTGAAAAATTACAGTATAATCCTGATTCAGCCAAGTTATTAACTTTGAACATGTGTGCAAGGTATTCAGCAACATTTACTAAATATGTGATTAACTTAATATATGAAGAGATTAGAATTCAACCTCACAAAAATTATAAGGGGAGACACTACAATTTTCGACAAAGGCTAACTGATTAAGTTGGCAACATATCAATATGCAGAAATAAAAACAAAAGCCCCACCACTGATTATGTCACAGATGGAAAATTTTGCCAAGCAATGACACCTTAATTAGTACCACTGTCAGCTACAAAAGGTCATCTATTTTCGAGTGCAATAGCAGCATTGTACAAATTATGGTTGGCAGACTGGTATCTCCTCAATCAAAATAAAACATAAAGTGATCCTTAGTGGACCAACTGCAGCTGTCCAATCATAATAAACAAAATTCCTTAGTTGATTTCTTTTTCTCGATCTATGTTTTCTTCACCTTTCCCAAAAATTAAATGGATAGAACAGAGGTGAAAGAAAAGACATTTTAGGCTGATTTCTGTATGTGTTGGATTATCTGAGATACACAGATAAATCTGGGTGTTAGCCTGAAAATTAAGCAGTGGCAATTTCAAAACAAATAATGTTAATGGTATTTTCAGGATCAGCTTTTTTTTTTCCTCACATTCACTGCCAAAGCCTTTAGACTGTGGTACTCATAACATAATGCGGGTGGTGAAAAGAGTTAAAAGAGTTACCTCTACACATCTGTTGTTTCTCGAGAACCTACTGTATGTGTTTTAGAGCACTGAATGCAAAAACTAACATAATTAACCTCAATGCTGCTATAATGCAAATGAGCACATTAAGCAAGGCATTAGTAATTAAATACTGAGTTTGAAATGCTGTACAAAGAGCAAATAAATTGTGTTTTTCCAAACCAAATCTGGTTGGGCTGAAATCCAAAGGCCTTAGTAACACAATAGCAATTTTCTCCACAAGTCCCATAAATTTACCTGAAGAAAACACAACCTAATCATGACATGATTAGGTTTAAGTTTAGACACAGGAACAATATCACAGTTTCTCACTGGAAGGATCACTGCATGCCAAAGTTAAGAACCAATAAAAAAGGTTGGAAGGTGGAGTACACAAGCCTGCTTTGTTTTCTCATGCAATGAATTAAGGTTGTGCAGTTAGTTCATGTGTCACAGATCAATACCAGCAATTTTCAGCTGATTTCATGTGGCTTTCGCTTCTCAAACTGCTCTATCAATTATTACATGTATTTGCCTAATTTTACTCATGGGTGATTTTTGTAAATCTAAGGAAACACCTAAGCTCTTACACAAGGTGAGGTATTAGAGAGCATTTATTAAACATCATGTATACATTCAGTACTGAGCGTACAACAAAATACAAAAAATCTTGCCTTTAAGGTCTCAGATCAACAGAATATGGTCTGGTCTACTGGAATCCAGTAAGCAATAACACTAAACCTTTCATACCCATTAAAAATGTGTTATTACGTTACGAATGGCATTCATCTCACTTAACTCTAATGACTGCATCCAGACCAAATTTACAATCTCAACTCCTTTTCTAGCAGATTCAGAGAGAATCTACTCTTATACTTACACAGGACAATCTATCTTACCTCTATTTGAGATCTCAGCTAAGACTATGATTAAACTTAAAACACAGACAAAATTTTGCTTCAATCCACAAAGCTCTGACTCAAACTTAAGCAGAACGAAATCAGTGTAACTAAGAATAGAAAGAATGCCTACAGAATATTTGCTGGTTTTAAGAGTTTTAAAGTTACTCTGTACCTTATTTCAAGACTGTCTCCAGGCAGTTTGTCATTGTAGAACCCCTTTAGAGTGATTTAATAAACTTTTACTTATTATTCACAGCTAAGAGTAATGACTAAATTCCTTTCATAGCAGATCTCCCTTTAAACATCTCAGGCAGAGGAAAGTTTTATTGCAGATCTAAGTTTAATCCTCCTTCTCAGAAGCTACTGGGGTTTATGCTCTTTGATCTTTTCCTCAACATCATCTTCCCAGTAGCCTTGTGTCTAGCATCCTTAATGAATAAGCCTTGAGTGTTCTTAAAGTCCTTTCCTGCTACCTCCAATACAGATCAGTAAAATTTCCCTGCGGGTAGCAACTCTCTATCCTGCCATTCCTCAACCAAACGCTGGCAGTCAGACAAATATTCATTCCATGGTCATTCCTAGCAACCAGCTGGGCCTTTATGGAAGCTTTTGATGATAAATACCAACCACAAGTTTCATTTTCCACAATCCTATATGTAAAAATATGATTAACTCACCACTTTACCTAATAGTTTTCTCACCTCGCTTTTGAAGGAATCTTCAATTGCCAGATGCTCAGCAATGTATTAGCCGAGTAATAAGGTTCGATTAGCCAGAACTCAGAAAAGAAGTAAGATGTAGTGCAAAGAACCTAAAATCATGATTCAGCAGACTTACATTCTAATCCTAGCTCTATACCTGATTTGCTAGATAGCCTTTATTTCTTGGCTCCCTCTTCCAATTTGTCTAGAGTGTAAGTTCTATACCATGCCTTAAACAGAGACCACTGATTTAACAGGCTTTTCAACTTCTGTTTCCAAGATTGCATCCAAATTGGCATAGTGTAAACAGGACACAAATGAGTGGTACAAGCTTCAAAATGAAGCAGTAGTCATTGGAAGAGATTTGTACTGTCTCAATTGAACTATCGGCCGAAAGCAAGGAGATTTCTCAAAGGGAAGCTTTGGAGAAAGAATCATCAAGGTGAGGTCATTCCATAGGACTGATTAAGCCAGTGGAAAGAGTGCTGCACTAAATGTATTTCTCCATATATCCACCAAATTCCACAAACACAGACTTTTCAAAGTTATGTAATGTCTATTTAAGCCAATGTTTCTCAGTCATTTTAGATGTGCAAAATACTTCAAATAAACTCCAAATGCTAAGGCATCATTTTCCTGATTCAACTGTCTTCTATCAGAATCTTATTTAAAAGCAAATGTCTTCTCTAATTTCCAGAAAGGCTGTAGGAAAAGCTACAAAAACACAAGAAGTAAATGGATTTATGTTTCAGTCTGATATGTCTGTTGATCTTCTCCATACAAAAGACTGTTTCCAAACTAATGACTCAGGAACCACTCCCAAATAATCCACAATTTCTACTGCATGAAGATCTCACAGAAGCTTCTGCTATTTGTTTCAAGGCATTTAATAACTTATTTTCTTGATTATAGTTTTTCAATTAAAATTTATATTTACACTGAATGTATGAAAATGAACATTTTTATGTTTTCAGAGACATTAAATATTACTTCATTTTTCTCTGAAATATAATCCTGAAAAAAACATCTAATTAACAAAATTTGAAGAGAACTAATAATCTCTGTTGATGAAAGTGCACAAAGGAAGACAAAGAATCTTACATTTCAAATGCTGTTGTCCTCATGAGGAAGAAAACCTTAGGTGATACAATCCCTTAGGTGGTTTCAGAAAAGCTGAATCTTAGGAGGGGTTTTACAATACTTTTTAATTCCACAATGATAAAATAAGCAATTTTTTTAAAGTGAGAGACATTTAGGGGAAAAAAGATAAATTCCATTATTATCTCTAGATCCTGCTCCTGTAAATGTTTATAAGTTTAATATATTTACAGCTATAAAAATTTTCTTCGTACCAACCACAATAAATGTACTTGCGAAGCAACTTCATTGGCCTGAGAGAACCTGAAGTCACGGTAGAGGTGACACGAGATGTTTGAGAGGGGAAAAACAAGATTCCATTGCACTTGAGCATGACCTAGTGGCTGGTTCATTGAGTGACATTTATGGTAGAAACAGAAAAGACTACTTGTCTACTCTCCAAGGTCAGGGTAATTAATGTGTATGCAGCTGCTCATTGAAGACTGGATAAAAAGAAAAAATAGTGGCCTGGAATGAGGTGTGTAGATGAAAGACCCACACTCCCACACCAACTAGCTAGTTGGGAACCATGTGCCTTGTACTTGGACCCACCAAATGCACCCTATTTTGTGACTAAACAAAATGTTCTAAAAGACTTGCACGGAGGATCAAAATCTGTAAACTTTCTCATTCTTTCCAGAGTACTTAGTATAGGGCCTATTTGAACTATATAAAGGCTTAATGGGCTAAAAAAAACAGACTTAGTAGCAGACAGTATCACTATTACACCAGAGGCTGCTATTTTTTATATTCTAAATGTAAATCATATATTATTCCAGTTAGACAAGTGAAAACTCTGCTGGTAAAATAAAGGGTAAAAGAGTATATATACTGTTTACATGTTCAAATCATATCCATAGTTTCTCCAGAAACACTGTATACTTATTCTTTAGACCTATGAAGTAGTTTCCTCAAAGTTAGCTGAACTGTTATTTCACTTGAGTACCCTGGATAAACTATCTGGTCTATCAAGCAACTGACATATGTGCCTATTCAAGCTTTATTGATGCTACTTACATCATAAAAACTTAATGTGATTGCCTTCAATTTGGAAAACATTAGTTTGTTGTAACCATGAAATATCCCACCCATAGTATACTTTACACATTCAAGGCAATAAAATACAAAGCTGTTTGACCTGTACCAGTCAAACCAAAATGGTAAATAGGAATATGTATTATGTTTTCATTACTAATTTTTAGCTAAATCCCTTGAAATGTAAAACAAACTCACATTACTGAAGCTGAAACAACTTTAATATTGCTGTGTCAACAGAATCTAAATGCCTGTTGATGATGACTGACAGATAAAGATAAATATTTCCAATATAAAATGTTGTAAGCCCCCATCCTCTTCATCCATGTCCTATAACATCAAACAGGCTTCTGCACCTCTTCATTTTAGTGGTCAAAACACTTAAGACTTCCAGTCATTAAAAGAATTACTTACATGGCCATTACATCAAGCTTCTTAATCTCCCCAGCTACTCCTGGACAGTCATTCAACCACAAAACATTTACCTTGCTATCCAGATCTGATCCCCAGTGAAGACGAAAATCTTGGCTCTGGTCTACACTTTCATTCATTCTGCTGTCTTCGCCCTTAATAAATCAAGAGGATTCAAAAAAGGAACAAATTTAATGGTTCAGTCACACTTGTCTATGTTTCAGCAAGATATAGGTTGCCCTCATGCTGACCCTTAGTTCAAAAACTCACAAGCAAAGGGAGTAGGTATATAATTCCCCTTGTAAATCATTAAAGCCTGGACCAATTACTTTGACTGTGAGCTCAGATTTTAATCTCAGAATTTTCTTTCAGGCTGCCAGAAAACACTTCATATTAAAGTAGAAAATACACAATTATAGTGACTAGTATCCTCCTTTCTGAGTAAATGTGTCATTTTAAGAAGGACAGAACACATTGGGAGTGAGTAAATGTATTCCAAAAAGAACTAAAATAACATTGTCTTTGGTCTCGAATCCTGAATGGGACATATTGAAAAGTGTGGAAAAAAAAATTATGCACTATGTCATCTGCTGTTTAACTAACGAAAAATTATTCTTAGTTGAGATAATTCTCCAGAACACCACCCTACAAAGTTCATAAGTCAAATTTATATGCAGCCTTTTCAGATGAGCAAACTGCACAAGGCTACTTACTGTACACAGCCTGCAAATACGTCAACCAAGGGCAAGGCAAGCCTACTGCACTAAGCCACATATGAAAAAGGAGAAACCTCCACAACAGGAAGTTGTGGAGCTGCCTGTGGGGTGGAAAGCACATGGAACTGAGCTCCTTGCCACCCACACACTCAAATTTTACTGGAGCCAGGTACAATATCTTGTATGATTTGCTTCTGTGTCAGTGCTTCAGTAACTTTCCTGTGCAGGCCTGCATGCACAAAGAACCGACTCCGTTAATTTGCTTAGGGGATGAAGAGAAAGTGAGGAACGTTTTATGGTAAGGAATAATGCCTTCCTTTCCCTTCCCTTCCTCCTTCCCCAACTATCATTTTGTTTTAGTTGGATTTGTTATAACGAAATAGCCAATATCCTTTTGCACAGAACATCCACAGCTATGTATTGTCATCCAGCACAGTATTATTGTATTATATTGTATTATCCACAGCACAGTATTGTCAGGAGTCTCCAAGTTCCGTATGAACAGAATTAGACAGAACCAGCAAATGCATCTCAGAAAAGGAAACCCTGGGTACCCGTAGTGACAGATGTATACTGACATTTAGGCATAACTTAGCTGTTTCTAAAAGAGAGACACCTATGCCTGTGTGTGCCTGTATAGTCCTCTGTATTTTTGCCCAGTTCCTCCCTATCTTAAAGTATATGCTCATTTGCTCTTTGAACCCACATTTAACTTGCAGTTGGTGGCAGGAATTAAAGCCCACACTGTGTTTTTCCTTGTGCTGGACCCCCCACATCTGCAGCAGGGATGGCCTTTCAACACCTTTTCCACACTTCTTACCAGAAGACATCCAAGTTCTTCTGAAGCAGACTTAAATAACTGGAAAAGAATCTTAGCCTGCCCATACAAAATCAGACTGCACGAAGAAGAGTACATCAGTGCTTTTGGGTAAATGGATGAGGCCCAGCTGACTTGTTCTATAGACTCCTCACAACTGGGACTTAAGCAAGTGCTTAGCTGGGCAACTACTGATGGCTTTTTGCTGTGGAAAGACAGTAGGAAAGGAAAGAGGATGAGAAGAAAGCAACCACAAATGAGCGAAGAACTCTGATTCATGAATGAGAAAACCCTGATCTTGGCAGTGTTACAAAAGTAATATTTTTACTAGAATGAACTGTTCTCAAACAATTTCTCCAATATGTTAGATACAAACAAGTTCCTCTTCAGTATTAGGCACGCATGTCTTCTCTTTCCACCTCTTTTTTTTCAGTTCCAACCCCAAATTTATTGTGGTCAAAAGTCCTCCAAAATATCCCAGTCTCTGTTTGTATTTTAGCTGTGTTTCTCCCTCATGGTATACCAGAGCAGTGACGCAGTATGGGATCTCGTTCCAGAACAGTATTTCTTTTTCTCTATCCTTCTCTTTTAACAGTCCCTTGCCATAGAAAAACTACTAGTATTTGGTGAGTTTCTATGCCAGTAATACTCAGTTTTGGAAATGAATGAGATTTTCTTTGTCTCTCAATGATATTAGTAACTCAAAGAAATACTAATGCTTTGACAAACTCATAGTAACCAATAACATGTTATGGATTACTTAAACCACACATGAAACATTACTGCCTGTGGGAGGGAATGTGGCAATTGTTAAACAGTGCTTCACTTCAGAAACACTTTTAAAGTTTAGACAAGACGCAAAGTAAAGAACTAATCTTAACCGAAACTAAAAAGGTGATGCAGACAGGCAAATCAAACCTGGAGCTTGGCCACAATTTGCTTGTAGAAACTTCAGATCTAGCTAACAAAACTGAGCTGCTAACACCATAAGACCATAACAAAATAAATGCCTTACTGGGCCAGAGAATGGTCTTCTGAGCCCACTGTTCTATTTTCAACAGCGGCAGTAGTAGATGCTGTTTCGGGAAAGTACTCAAGCCTGGCCCTTATCTCCAGGTACCCTTTTTTAAGCCCTTATTTTAATGACAGTGTCAATATTGCACTCTGTTGCTACACATGCTTGTTTATTAACAAGTTTGAAAGAAACTGTACATGATTATAAAACACAGATCAATTTGTAACACAAAGCAAAAGGATTTCTCTAGGTGTTTCCACTGAAATTAGTGGAAACAAAAATTATCCTTCTAAATAGAAATATAAAAAATACAACCAAAGATTGATCTGATAACACATCTTTGAAAAGCAGCTACACTAAAGCAGCAAGAATAATTTAACAGAGTCCGGGTCATAAAGATTTAAGTCCTTACTAAATAAATCAAAACATCAATTTAGACCCATATTTGAACACTGTTCATCCACACTGTTATACGTTGCTTCCATTTTACAAATGTTGCTAAAATACAATGGAATTTCAGATGATCTCCACACTGACTTAACTCATCTGTTATGGGAATCAATTGGGAATTCTTTTGAATGTCCCACTTACAAGAGAACAATTTCACCAGCCCATCCTTGTCTCCAAAAGCCAGAGTCCCAGTGAAGTAGCTTGCTGTTATGATTTAAATATTTCCATAAAACCAAATGTCAGAGGATTTTGTGAATATGTAGTGAAAATTGAAAACATGTTATAAATTGACTGAATTACTGTATAATTAGGATTTCCAAGAAGGCAGCTTGCAGGCTAGTCAGCATTTTAAAGATGCAGCAATAATAAATAATGGGATCGTTCATGTAATCACCTCCCAAGAAATACAAGTCTGTTAACACTGATCCAACTGACATGGATTCAGCATCTTATGCCTTTTCTAAACCAGTATTTCTGAGCCTGTGAACTCCATCTGCTTTATTAAACAACAGTAGAATATTAAAATAGCCTATCAAGGTGAAGTTTTAAAATAGGAGGAAATGAACAGAATACCGTGGAACTTCCAGCTCCACAGAGTAACAAGTGCACATGGATAAGCATGGAGGTACTAATTCTCATCACGTATTAATATATACCAACTGCTTGTACATTCTACCTCTGTAAAATACAGAGGCACTCCTCCTGGCCTGATTATGCAAGTTCAAACTCAGTGAGCTCAGCTGAATCAGAAGTGTGGCGTTAAAGAATACTTTACGCTACATGGTAGAATATATAGAAATATGTCAGCCTTTCTCATCACTTTTTCAGTTGCATTCCCCTCCTGAGAATCTCTGTCTACCTCAGTGGCAGTTTTCGCTAAGCTGAACTGTAGCAACATGATATTTTAGGATTTGTTTGATCTGACTAATCTCACTGCTTTGCTGTTGGCAACAAACCTGGATCATCCTTAAGAAGCTGGTAACAAACAGATTAATTATATTGTTTTAAGTTTTATTTCTAAGTCTACGCTTGATTAAATTCAAGTTCTAGAGGAATTGTAGGAATGAAAAATAATGATCAAAATTTACAAATATAAATTGACTTCCTGTTTTAACTTGGCTAAGGAGTAGAGCCCGCGTTCACATCTTTGCTTGGTTTATCCGGAGAACGGCTGCCAGTCAATGCAGTCCAACTACTTCGGAACTTAACTTATTGCTGATATAAACTATCAAATAATTCTTTGTCACTAGAATAAAAAGTGATATATGCAGGGTACTCCAGGGATGAACTGACTGCAAATTCTAAAAATCTAATGGCTTCCTTGAAGAAGCTCCTGTAATTTCAGTGGACATAAACCTTGGAACAATTTTAAAATCACTGTAATAAAATTCTAACTTTTTTTCCAAGCATAAGTTTATACATAAGAATAAATAATTACCAGTTCTCACATTCTTTAAACATTAAAAATAGACAAGAGTTATGGTTATTACTTTGTTGCACAGAATTTTTACTGATGGGGCTGATGTTCTTTGGGTGAGTAATTTGAACGTATTACTATGTGTAACATTTTGCCTTTAAAATACAGGAAAAAATAAAAAGCATAGAAGAACTTAATCCTGCCGTTTCATTAATGCTATGAAATATCACAGAAATTATGACTGCAAGGTGTAGGCCATAAAATGCCCATCATCTCACCACACTATTTACCACACATCTCAGGAGATGCATTATACTCACAATAAGCTGTCCCTAGCAGTACAACCTCCGTATATCACATCTTCCTCCCGAGCAATGTCTGATCAAGTGCAATTGCTCTTTCCTCCTGTGAGGTGATTTGGAATTACATCGTCCTGTACTTAAATGTGAAGCCACTAGAGCAAACAGGAGTGTTTCCATCAAAAGATTCAGGTACTGAATGTATTAATCACAGAATTCAAGGGATTTTTATAAATCAAGCTCCTAAACCGTGCCGTGTATGTCTCTTAGGGACATTGTAAAGGTGGCCACTTTTGTCCGCCTATCTGCCTCTGACAAGTATGCAGCAACTTGCCACTTCGTAGGCCTAGAAAAATAACTTTGTGCCCTAAAATATATTTTCATGTTTTGCACTCAGTAGATGAACACAGCACCCTGCCAGAGACAAGACACATTGAAAGTACTCCGAGATACTTTAAGTATTTTACATGGAGCACTGATTTAAATATTCAATGTGTTTTTGAAAAGGCATTGGTGGAGAATCAAAGGAAAAATATTTTAACTGTTAGTTGTCAGATAACAGGAAAGAATGCTGTCATGAACAGTGATACATTTTTGAAAGATGAGTGAGGAAAGGAAGTAGTAGCATTTTTTCTTGCTACTGAGCAATAAAAAACAAGAATCTCTGCATCTTCTGGACCCTTCCAAGATCAGAGAACCTGAGCTGTTTTCTTTTGCTCATTTGCATGTATTCTTTCAAGTTACTTGTTACATTGCTGCTTTGTGAGTAGTAAAGAGGGGGGAAACCTTGCTTCATCTACTTGAGATGACAAACGCCAAATACAAACTGCATATAAAAGATATTCAGATCTACCAAATTGTGTTAACATAAGGAAACAAAATGTAAAATTTCATTTTTAAAAGTACTTTCCTACTAACGTTCAATGCTTTTACAAGTTGCTTCTAAAAACATTATGTATCAGCAACAGCCAGAACCGTTTTTCTACATCCATCTATAGTGGTCATCAACAAAATAAACTGATACAAAAATTGGAACGATTTACTACCAACATCACTCTGACATTTAGTCAGAGTGATATCATAGTTTTAATAACATTTTCCTTCAGTTCCAAACCCCAATTATTCATTATAAAGGCATTCTGACAGAGATTAACATCACACTCCATATCAATTGCTGATCTAAAGTGTGCCTGCCAGTGACTGGCTCAGTATTTCAAAACTTTTCTTAACAGCAGATACTAAACATTCTGAGGTCATTATTTTTTTTTCTACAAGATAATTATTCAGAGAGTATCTCCTTCATCAACACAGCAAAACAGATGAAAAGAGTTATGTATGTTGGTAAATATTAATGGATTTAGGCTTCTAATTACATTTGTCTCTCCAGAAGTGTTTCATTATGAAAAAAATGACTAAAATCTCATGTAGTAAAGCCCTGCATCTCCTTGTACCATGTATCCTGGTTAAGACTGACATTTTTTCAGAACCATTTTAAAGTCATTTTCTACCAGTTGTCAAGGAGTTGTAGTGATGTATTCAATACTAAGTGTTTGTTTTAATGTAAAAGTTATTTCCTCTAATTTGCATATTTTGTTATGTCTTTTTAGTTGCCAAATTTATTAAAAAGTGATAAACAGAGCCTCCTAAGGGATTTATTTCAATTAAGCTTGGCTTCATGGTGGTTCTTATTTCAGTCCAAACTAGAAAACTGACGCTTGATTTCCAAAGCTAAAGCCACACCAAGCTGCACAAAAATAATTCATTCTAATGTTTCCCAAGTTTTACTGATGTGCATTCATGGTACATTCCAAATTTTATCAATTGTTTACGTATTTTAGTACTGTATTTCTAACAATCTATAAAAAAATCTTTAAATGTGGCTATAAGAAAAAGCACAGATGACATTTATTTTAATTTCTTTTTTCTTCCAACGTAAATTCTTTCAATGGTACTTCTTCTAAGCTAACATAATATTACTTTTTTTTTCCCCAAAAAAAAGGCTATTAGAAAATACCATAAAACATGCAAACCATTAATGGTACATACAATAAGAATAAACCATCACAACTCTTTTTTTCAGTCAAAATCACAAGATTTTTCCAGCTTATCTTAAAATACAACATTACATTTCATGAAAATGTTTTTGAGCAAGTATGATGGGTTTCACAAGAGTTGTGATGCCTCTAGACATCTTATTTATGTTGCATTTGTCACAGAGGTAGATACAAAAGTTACCTTCCCACTGCCTTCCAATACAATATTTACAAATCTGTTGAATGTTTTCCTCTGACCAGAAAACATCAACACAATAAAAATTACATTTCATTGGCCTCTCCATTCACAACTGCATTGCAAGTGTATTGAATAAACAGTTGAGACATAGCAATACCTCTTTTCTTATGTTAAGTAAACATATTTAATAATCTCAACTATTAAATGCAAATCTAAATTTGTCCTTCTTTAGGAAATAGTCAGGCCGCTTCTTCCCCAAAACAAAGAACACTAACTGGCCCCTGGACTTCTTCCATGTGTGGATACATATAGCACGTGTTACTGAAGTCTACCTTCCACCTACTCTGCTCAGCCTGCATGTGTATTTTATTTGGATGTTTGAGGTTACACGTATACTTCTATTTGAGCTCAGAGGTTGCCCATTCTTTTGGGCAAACTTTTCTAATGGGAACTAAAGATGCTGAGTCCTTTGAGAAAACTACTCCTAGCTCCTTCACAGACAGCTCCAAAATGCTAGCAGATATGAAGAGCAAAGACAATAGCATACAAAACTGAAATTTACACAAGGAGACATACCTATGACCATATATAGCTGGTTTACAGCTTTAGTGGATCGTAGAAAGTGCTAAGCAGCATTGCAGAAACATGCTTGAAGATATACATAGGCATACATTGTGTATGTACATACTTATTTTGGACATAAAGTACATTTGCTTTTTGGCAGCTGTGTCTCTGGCTGTCAATTCACAGTGTAATGCTACACTTACTGGCACAGTCACTGCACACCATGGGAGATGAGGAAAGCAACTTCAGTCTCCTGCATAACTACATCTGCACACATCTAGAGATGATTTTCAGAAGTCACAGTGATTCCTATGTAGGCCACAGAATGTGACAAAACGAAGTGGCCATTTCTGTTACTGTGATGACATCTCTTCAATCTTTGTGATAGAACAATTTAATTCTATAGCTGATTTACTTTCACCTTGTCATTCACAAAAGTACATGTTGTATTTTAAAGAAATCATGTCCTTTGGGTTTGGATGCCAGTGTTCTAGAAGGTAATGAAGTAACGTTTTCAGGGACATGACTAAAATGGAATTGCAGCATTTACTGTTGTCAAAGACATTGTACTACCAGTTGATGCCTTGACACAGTTTGTAGAGTTCATTTTTTATAATGCAGACAAAGAAATAATTATCTTAATTTTTGTCAATTGAAATAGTCTCTCCAACTATCATAAATATTTTGGCTTGCCATACATTACCCCTTCTGGAAGCAAGTATTAAAAATTTCAATGTTCACACTGAAATATATTTTTCAGTGAAATGAAAGAAACAGAAATTGCAATTTTCTGTTACTCCAATTTACTTAAAACCATAACATGAAATTTTAGAGTAAAAGCTAAAAACTTCCGTATGTTGTAATGCTATTGCTTTAGCAAGTGTCTTACTCAAAATAATCAAATCTGCTAGTCATGAATAAACAGGATTCAAGAAGTATGACTTCACATGACTACACATCAAGCTCCAGAACACTGCAGAAATGTCTCATTATCCACATCAGTAACTAGCAACTGCATGACATTACAAGCAGTAGTTTCCATCAGTTCAATTTCAGCCAAAAGAAACAAAAATTACTTTTCCAGATAAAAATTGAAACAGTACCAGTGTGTCCTATGATATAAACAGAGAAGCTCCAGGCACAGGCCAAAGATTTGAAGATGTTACACTCATCTCTCAAACTAATTCTGAACAAAAGAAGCCCTTACAAAATAAGCCCCTAGTTCCCATCTCAGAGCCCAGCCTAACAGGAATGAAGTTAATTTTGCTAGTCATCAGTGTAACTGGGAGAAGTATCATGCTCAGAACATGACTTAAAATATTTTTCATGCCTTAATTCCAAATAAACCATAAGGGACGTTCAGTTCTAGGATAAATACATCAGAGGCAGAAAAAACCCAAACATGCTACAGATAACTGCAAAGGAGAACAACTTTCTTTTGGTACTTTTAGTGAGTGTGCCAGAAACATTGTTCAAGCACATTACTCTACAAGCATTTCTGTTACAACGTGTAACAGGGATGAGCCAGTCAAGAATGGCTGCAGTGAGCTTTCTTCCTGCTGCAGTTCCTACCAGCATTGCTGCACTGTCTGTTATATCGAAAGGCTGGCAGAGTTACAAGGTCGCCTCATCCAGCCCTTGTCCATTCAAAATTGGTTTTCCCAGTTCATTTGTACTCTGACATGACTGAAGCAGCAGGATTGCTCCTAATTCCTACTGAAATTTATTCTATAGGCTCCTAGGAAGCATTTTATTTTCTCCTTGGTATTTTCACCTTTCATGCATGCTCTTCTATCAGACAATGTCACATTAACTTTCTGTTCATTCTTCTTAAGATTATTATGGCATTGAGTGTTATGATCAACTTCTATGTTTAATTGTTAATAGTTGTTGTAAGTGCTACAAAACCTTTTATCGAAATATCTGTCCATGTTTTAAGACAGTTACTTGGCACAACGCGCAGATTGTACTGAATGCAACTACATCAGGAGTCTCTCTCCTGATGACCAGGGCGGCAGGCATTAGGGAAGCAGGCAGGCACAACTCTCCATGTACCTCTCTCACCACACTTTGCATGCATAGCCTAGAACAAGAGTGTTCACTTTATGAATGGTACCAAGTATCTGCCTCATCAGTCTCCCAGACTGTAACAAAACAGTTACAACTGCTTGATAGATAAGAGAGGTAACGAGCTGTCCTGCATCTTGGGTCACTGTGCCTAAAATACCACAACTGAAGAGTATCTCACATTTTAACTGTACACTTAGGATTTGAGGATCACAGATGATTTGAATCAATGATTTGAACAGAATACTGATTTATGTACTGAGACAGCCTTTAGGATAAGACAGTAGGCCATTTCTTAACTCTCAGCTAAGTCCCTGTTTTCTCCACCCACAATTTATTTCCCACTCTTCCAGTCCTGAGATGAATCACCACCAGAGCCTGATTCCCAGACTGTTTCCCTGGTTAAGGCAGAGAGTCACAGCCCACCACTACTTCTGAGCAGAGCCATGGACACTCTTTCTTCTCCCTAGCCCTTCTTTACATCTGCACAATGCACAGTTCTTATATACATCCATGTCTTGCGCTGGTTTCTGCTGTTCATTCCCTGCAGCAATTCCATCTGAACTGGGGGATTAGGCAGTGAGCTCTCAGACAAAACAAGCAGATCTCTGGTGTACACGAACTATTCTTGTGAGAAGGTTCTTAAAACAAACTTCCTAATACACAAACTCCTAAGAACATCCACCACAGACACCACTGGTAAGACGACCAGAATGAAGGTCTGTAGAGCAGTCTGTCTAATAACAAGGACAGCAAATGGAGACTAGTCACTTCATAACCAAAGATGCCACTTTGCTGATTACTGCAGGTCACAGAAGTTATGTAGGAGAGCCAAATACCTAGGGCCAGCTGATCCAGTTCATTACACGCTGTATGGCAATCATTAGAAAGGTCAAGAACTTCAAAAGGTGTCACAGGAGCTTATGCTAGTTGGCCAGGTAGCACAGGATATAGTACACTAGAAAGGAGTAAATAGCAAAGCCTGAATGAAGTAACTGCCTTAGAAACAGAAATCCGCAGCGCTGTGTAAAGCCCACTGTGATTAATAGACTCCAGAAATGGGACTCTTCATACCACAGGATTGACGACTGCATAAGAATAAGATGGGAGGCTACAGATGTGGGGTTTTCCCATGTTTTATATGCCTTCTCTCTCAAGTAACAACAGAAATATCCGCAAAACATAGGTGTAGGCAGACAACAGTTTGGACTATTTTATGTAATCTAAAAAGATTTCAGTTAATGACAACAGCTTCACCAGCATGACCATTGCCTCCTCTCATTCATTTCCAGGAAAGTACATGTTTAGCAGCTTACTGTGAAGAACAGGTCTGGTAGATGATATGTTTAGACTATATTCAGGATAAGCCACAGAAGCGACTGTCTAGTAAAATGTGGATAAGAAACAATACCTTTATGCATAATACATTTTTGGTACCCGAGAGCAGACAAATAGGGCAGCAGAATAGCTGGAAAAGTCTGCTGCCTGGAGAGCACTACCAGAGATGTCAGCTATTGGAGAACCATTCTTGGCTCAAGCGTATCTCACAGCTGGGCTGGAACCAGACTGTACACAGATCCTAGAAACTTGACACGGGTATGTAAAATGGAGGTAGGTATCAGAGATGTTAATTATATTCATAACACACTATCATCTGACGAAGGCACAGCTGGGATTCATGAAGTTTTCTAATACTTACTCAGATCCTGCTACATGTCCATACCATCCTCAAAATGTTGCCTTTCCTGAAAATTCTTATACAGTCAGTTTTCAGTTTTCCAAATCCTCAGGGAACTTGATTTGTTCCTCTTATTATTTGCTAGCTTTTAAAATTCCTGTTATGGTTTTGAACCCCAGCTAGCAGTCAAACACCACAACAACCTCTCACTAACCTCTCCCCTTCTTCAAGTATTTGACAGACTATGGATCGGTCAACGGGGACTGATAGGCTGTGCAGTTACAGAAGCCAGTGGACCAAGGGCAATGCTCATCAAAGACTTGGATGGAGGTGGCTAAAGGCATCACAGAACTGAGGGTGGGCCTGTTCCACAACTAAGCACTGCATAGCCTCAGTCTGCTCAATAATTCTATTAAATTCCAGGCTCCCCCATGGGGCTGAGAAAGCTGGAGTAGGTGGCCTGCTGGTCCTCTGCCAAACTTGTTTCCCCAGCTCCTCCAAATGACCAGACATAACCAAGGGAAATCACACTGGCTAACTTACCAAGTCTGCTTTCCCCTACCCCGTGCATACACTGACCCTCCCTGTCCCACACCTCTAACTCCAGTTTTGTTCTTCTTGTATCCAGTCTCACAATCAGTCTCACCACCCCACTTGTCCCTTGCATGGTCCACATCTTCCTGCTCTTGCCCCTGATAAATCTGTTGCTATTTTCCAGGCTATTCCATCTCTCCTAACACATACCTTCTGTGTCTCTGCTCAAACTGTCTGCTAACCCAAAGGCCTGGATGAGCATGAGGGAATAATGGGTTTTATACTGGTGGGCAAGCCTTGTTCCCAGTTTGGGAGCCTTCGTTCTGATCTTCCTGGGTGGGCTAGTCATGACCCTGCCTTGACAAGAATTAAGGACTTTCCACATGGGTTGGGCAATATTTAGGCACGCGGCATGAGGGAAATGAATCAAAACAGGGATGGGTGGAGGACAGAAGGCTAAGTTAGCAGGGGAGAATCATATGAATGTGAGAAAAGCAACTTAGAACACCAGAGAACTTTATTAATCTAATCCTGGATGGGTATATGACTTAGAAGAGTAGTGCATCCTTGGGAGGTGGGGTTAAGGAGAAGGGGAGAAAATAAGGTAGATGGCACGCACAGCAAGACTTAGCTATTGACCTTCACCTAACTTGATAAATGAGAAAGAGAATCCTAATATTAATTTCAAGGCTCTTTGCCAGGAAAGCAAATTACTCACCGAGCTATACTGAAAACATGTAATCTTTTAAAACATTTCTGTAGCCTAGTCTCTTTACTGCACTCTCCAAGGTTTCTGGAAATTTGGTGCTTAGAAGTAGCTGGATAAGTACATACTATAATCTCCCTACATCCATGAAGACATATTCAATGTAAAAATTAACTGTTTGTGATAACATTTATATTGCATTCATCTCAGAAAGCACTGACCATTATGACCAAGGAACTAATTTTCAACTTAAATATCAGTAAAAAGCAAAATTAAACTATGTCTGTCATTAGGCTTGATGACCCTTGAGGTCTTTTCCAACCTTAATGATTCTATGAAAAGTATTTGCATCAGAAATTAGAATTCAAGAGAATTACAGCATGTATTTGACAAGGACACAGTGGTAATACTGTATAAGTTTTCTGACCACTACTGGCCACATAAAATAAACTTTAAAAATATTTTTTTCAAACAGCAAGCCATATTATACTCCATTATTAAATGTTTTATTAATAGTTTCAGTTTCAAGTAACTATATTTAAGATATTTAAGATCATTTCACTCATTTATGGATATTTAGTGCAGTAGGTTTTTTTTTTCCTTGGCAAATTTCTCACTACTATTTTTCTTTCAATTTGAATCATGTTAGCATCCAACAGGAACTGACCTGTTTTACACTGAAAACATGGTGGATTTTCTATAGACTCTTAAGAGAACTGGATTAGGCCCACAGAGAAGAAATATTTCCTCTTCACTCCATGATAGAGTTTATAAACTTCAAAACTGAATTTTCTGTTTCCTACAAGCACTTCCACTGATTATGCAGTACCCATTTACAACTTGTTAGTTCATTTTTTATTTCTCCATCCTCTCTAGAGCATGCTGTTCATCACAATTCAGGCACAGTTTCACAACTAGTTTATTTCACAATCCACATCCACCCTGCCACCAAAAGGGAAAGTTCTCCCCGTTTTGTTAAGCCCTTGGCCCCTCCCTTGTGCCAGCACTGGATTGCTGGGATCAGATGGATTGACTCTGTTCAGCTGAAAACAACCAAAATTAATTAATTAGTTTTCAGGCAGATCAGCTCTCTGATCCAACCAATTACACAGCTGTATGAATGTTGGTGCCAGCAAAAGAAAGGCATTATAACCCATCGCCTGGAGCAGAGAAGTGGGAGGGCAGTAGCAGAATGGACTTAAACTGGTTTACACCAATTGTGAAACCACAGCCTGAAAAATCACACGTAACGTAACTGAACACGCTGATCACCATCTTCTTCAATAAAGGGGATAATAAATAAAATGGGCACTAACACTGATCCAAACAAAAGAGTACTTTGAACATTAAATAGTCAGTTAAATAGTTGTTAATGTGACTGGGCAAATCTGCACAAACTAGATACTAGCATATGACTTTATGAAGCATTATATCACTTATGTATTAAAACACACGCTATTCTATATCCATCTTTATTTTAGAATCTTACTGAAAAAGGGACCTTTTAGATAATTTTTTCTCCTCAGCTACTTTTTCTGCTTCAGAGACATTAATATTTATACCTTCTTACTAATACTTACCAAACAAAAATGAAAGGATTGCCCTTCCATCACAAAATGAAAATGTTAAATAAATTTTATCCTCATCTTATGTCAATTCCCTTAAAAAGAATTGCTACTGCTACTATACACATACCAGCTATGTCTTTTTTTTTTTTTTTAAAAAGAGAATACATACTGTTTTAACCACTCCAAAAATAACCCATATGTTCATGAACAGGTTTCATCTCCCTCCTCACTGTTCATATGTTTCACTTTACCTGTTTCAATAATTTTTAGCCCAACTAAAGATCCTAACATCTAAACACAAATGGATGTTGCATATGTGACATAAGAAAGACTCTCAAGTAACGTAACTGACTAGGATACGTGGCAGTAATTTTCTAGAAATGTACTATTCATATCTGTTTGAACTATTTTGCTTCTAAAAAAAAAAAAGGTTCAAACTCTCTTTTTTTATCCCTTTCATCCCAATCATATGATGCTCAACATAGAGCATTTCCTGGGATTCACTACTGGCTATTGTTAGTGACCCTCAGCTCAGCTCTGGAACATCAATCTTAGCCAGGCAACAATTTTAAATCAGCTCCACAAAATGTTATTGCAGAGCTCTGCTGAAAAAATCAAAGTGAGTTTTCTCAAAGAATATTGAAGACTATTGTCACCTATTATATACTACTAGGGAGACGTTTGTCCAAATATACTGATGTAATCAAGAAATCACTAGCTTCTTTCTCCCAAATATCATATTCCTAGCTATTCCAGCAATAACTTTGTCTTGTTTATTCCTTCCATGGACCCTCTAGACTACACTACTTAAATACTTAAAACGACAAGACTTCCTGACTGTAACTGATGTCCTTCTATTCTACCTAATTCCTGTACAGACCCATAAAACTTGTACTGATATCAACATACTGCAACCAGGAATTACAAAAAAACAAGCAAACAAACAAATCAGAGAAGAGTCAGGTATTCTGGCTGTAGTTTTTCCATTTCACCTTAAAATGCCAGAAGTCATTTGTCACTCTTACTGAATTACCTCATATATGTTCAAAGTCCGCCAAGTCCCTTTCACTATTATTTTCATCAATCTTCTAATGTGATGACTAATCTGCTGCAGAACTACATGATGTAACACAATGGTTAAAAATAGTACGGAATATGCTTTATTTTATTGCCAGTCATTTCTGGAGTTCTTCATGCCCTCACGTAACTTTCTGTCTTTTTAAAATAACATTTTAAGCAGCTTTTTGTCCTTCAGTAACACTTATACATCAATTAGTTTGCTCACGGTGTGTATATATATATATGTATATATGTATGTATGTATATATGTATATATATGCATGCTGATGCATAATTTCACACATGAAAAAATTAAAAGAATATTAAGAATACAACTTCAAGCACTGAAAAGTCAGGAAAGACTGGAATTAATGTTGTTGGTGCAACTCTACTTAAAATGTTAGAGCGACAGAGGCCTTACAAGAATCTCTGAAAAAACTAACAATTCTGCCTTTGGATGAGGATTTGAAATGCCTGCAACAAGTAGGGCTTGGCGCCACACATGATAAGGGCAAAGCAATATATTTAATAGCTGCTTATTAAGTGCATCCTGCGTGAGGTAGGAACTCTGTGGAAAAATAGTGTAATCTCATAATTAAATGTAAACATATAAGGGACCAAGTTTACTCTATCAAAACCTCCCAGGCTTTTTCTCCTCCCTTCTCCCTATCTATTATCGCAGCTCTGATATCCCCACTGTCCACCCCTCTCTTGTTCTTGTCCCAGTTCATTCCTTTAATTTATATAAGTTTGCCTTCTTCCCCTTTACATTCCACAAACGTAGCTCCTCCTCTATGTTTCCACAGAGGTAACAAGCAGCATTTGCAAAAGAGAGTCCCTGATCTGTTCCAGTGACTGGACCTAGATCCAATCCAGTTTAAAACAGTGCAGGAAGGTATGTGTACAAAGCAAGAATTCAGTTCAACGTTGTTACACCTAAAGAAGAACACGAAAATTTGACTTTGTCATAGGTTGTACTAAGCAACTTCAGTAATATGCAACACTATCAGCTCACCTACAACAGCAGAAGTCATACCTCAGTATGTGTTTGTCTGCTCTGAACACTGTTGAACAAAATGTGTGAGGTCATGTAATTCAACATGGTACATTCAGAAAAGCTCAAATTCAGCTGTACTGGTTATGCTAATATACTAAGTCCTATTATTTGATTGCTGAACTTGACAACACAAACACTGTTCGTTTAATGCAGGTTTTGTGCATAGGTGCCTGTGTTTCTATGTGATTTATTGTACAATAAAACAAAAAAATTTGTTCTATACCACTGGTATGCAGGAGGCTTGAGTCTCTTCTGACACTACTTTACACTGTAAAACTACTTTGATTTCAGTGAAGTTATTTCTGTTGTATGTTAAAGTGACAGTAAACTTGCTTTCTTTTCATACAGATAAATACCCGCACACTTCCTTTAGTTTTTATAGACAGTCACATATGTACATGTACTTGCATACTCAAATGTGAGTGTACAAAGAGAGTGTACAAAGCAATTTATGTCTACTACATTTTGTACATTGCCATGTTTGACTACATTCGTTCTATTGTGTTTTCTGGAAGATTATCCTACTAAGATCCTATTCAAGCTTGCTGCCAGAAAATTTCAGTTTAGCAAAAGCTGAACTGAAGCAATAAACTAAACTTACTCCTTACTCCCAGAGGGTGTCCAACAACAAAAGAATATAAAAGCAGCTTGTTCAGCTGTGGCACTCCTCTTTT
Source organism: Pterocles orientalis (assembly GCA_011057875.1). NCBI lineage: Eukaryota > Metazoa > Chordata > Aves > Pterocliformes > Pteroclidae > Pterocles > Pterocles orientalis. Next base: position 262,713 of record WKFP01013898.1, read on the forward strand.
AAAGCTATTGTATGACTGCCTTTATTTCAATGACACATGCTGCCTGTCAGAAGGTGATAGTCTCTGTCATATTTATTAAAAGCAGTTTTGGTACTAAGCAATATTGAGTAGCTAACTAAAGACTGTGACATAAATCATGTATGACATTGTAAGACATGAAAAACAGTTCTCAAAGTAGTTGCCAAACAGTGACCCTACTGTACAGTATTTTTAGTAACACAAAATGAGCAGAAAAATACTGACATACAGGGCAGGAGCTTCAAAACTTTTGAACGTCAAAAGCCATCTTTCCCAGGAGTTGAATTTCATTTTGCCTCTCCTCTGATAACTGAAAAGGTATAAAATCCTGCAAGCTAGAAGCTTTCTGCTAGCTATGCCTTTTGAGGAACTCATGAGAATTGTTTTACCTAACAGTATCTGCATCTGATTAACTCTGTTTTTTAAAGTGTTCCCGACTGCTGATCAAAACACGACAAATTATGCTTTGTTTTAGAAGTACTTACTTAGTACACCTTTTCTGGAGGTGATCTTCTAATGCACTATTGTTTACACAGCAATAAAGTAACATTTAAGACTGGTACGCCAGCACTAATTTAAAATACAGAAAAGTCTGTACAAAAAACGCAAGAGCAGAGATGCCCAAGGTCACAGAATCACAGAATGTTAGAGATTGGAAGGGACCTCGAAAGATCATCTAGTCCAATCCCGCTGCCAGAGCAGGAACACCTAAATCAGATCACCCAGGAACACATCCAGGCGGGCTTTGAATGTCTCCAGAGAAGGAGACTCCACACCCTCTCTGGGCAGCCTGTTCCAGTGCTCTGTCAACCTCACTGTAAAGAAGTTTTTTCTCATATTCAAGTGGAACCTCCTATGTTCCAGCTTGAACCCATTGCCCCTTGTCCTATCACTGGATGTCCCAGAGAAGAGCCTGGCTCCATCCTCCTGACACTCACCCTTTACATATTTATAAAC
>WKFP01013898.1:263707-288707 GCA_011057875.1 Pterocles orientalis
AGCATCTAGAATAAGTTGTTCCATCACCTTTCCAGGGATGGAAGTGAGGCTGACCGGTCTGTAGTTACCCGGGTCCTCCTTCTTGCCCTTTTTGAAGACTGGAGTGATATTTGCTTTCCTCCAGTCCTCAGGCACCTCCCCTGTTTCCCACGACCTACTAAAGATGATGGAGAGTGGTCTAGCAATAACTTCCGCCATCTCCCTCAGCACCTGCGGGTGCATCCCATCAGGACCCATGGATTTATGGGTGTCCAGATTACTTAATTGCTCCTTAACCCAGTCTTCATCTACCAGAGTAAACTCCTCCCTTGTCCTGACTTCCTCATTTTAAGCCAGCTACAAGAAGCCATCCTGCTGTATGAACATGGAAGAACATATCTGCTTCTTTTCTTATGAAACTTCTATGTTTCCCCAGTAAGATTTCTCCCAATGGTTAAACTTTCTTGTTTATCCAGGTATTTGGGTACCTCTACATAGTACTGAATGCGCAGGTTACACTTACACATCTCTGGCCCTGCCTGAATTTAACAAGACTTCTTGATCTGGCAGCAGCTGCCATGTTGCTGCTACTATAAACTTGGAAAGTGAATTCCTTTTTCCCTTGGAGATCCCTAGTATGCAAACCTGATACCTGGATCACATACGCAATTAAGGTTTATAAATATACTAAGCATTATTTTTCCCCTATTCTACTTAACATTGGTGCATTAATAGGTTATCATCACTAAAACTGGGGCAGGTTTCTCACATTTCTTCCTTTGAACAGTAAAATACAAGGCCATGTCTTTTATTTTTTAGTGTCCCTTTCAACAGTATAATTGAGAATATTTTATGAGGTTAAATATTAAACAGGATTGTGTTCACAAGAAAATTGAAGAACTACTTTGTAAAGAAAGGAAAAGATAGTTTTGGCTGCATAAGAAAACAGGTGAAGAAGAGACTCTATAGAAGTCTTCCTTCTATGCAAACTTCCAGTTCTATGGTTTGACTGTATGACAGAACAGAAAGACCTGATCTCTGCCTCGCTAAAAGAGAAGGATATAAAGAAAGTCAAGGAGGTCTGACAGGGGTAGCGCAGAGGTTGAATGTAAGTCCTAAACCAAGCTGTTGCAGAACTTGAAATGAATATAAACTACTGGAATCGAATGGCTGCGAGATACAGTGCTGCTTGTTCCACTCTGCAAGGAGACAGCAATGTTTGCCACCCAGTGAAGTGTAGAGATAGTAGGTCTTCAAATTATGCAGAAAGAACATAGATGGGTGTAAGGAAAAAAAGATGAAAGCCTAATGTAGTGTCTGTACTACCTAACAGTTCCCCTGTTAAATTCCATTTCTTATTCCTAAAGATTCCATTACCACTAGACTAAATAGATCTACTTCTGTAAAGCAATCAGAAGCACCCTCCTACTAACAACCTGGGTATTTTCTGGGTAAGAACTTGGAATTTTAAACCTGGACAAGAAATGACTTCAAATGACTGCAGCTAACAATTGTTTTGCTTCATGCTATGTCTTGACATTGTAGCTGGGGGGTAAACAGTTCCTTTCCTGTGAAACTCTGAAATCTCAAAAATATTTCTTCCCCACAGTAGAATTAACCCCAGAAGTTTCGAAGTTTTTCCACAAAATAGTAAGGAAGAGAAACCCCAGAACTGCAAAAAGGCATCATCGTCAGTGCCTTTATTTTAAAGTCAAAGCAGGGATTTGAAACTTAGCCTTCTGCAACCCAGCTACAGCCCCTTCATTTGTCCTCTTTTTTTTTTTTCATTCTTCCTTCCTAGAAAAAGTGTTCATGAACTACCATTTACAGACCAAAAAATCCAAAAAACACTAATATTTTATCACTCTCTACAGCTTTATAAGAAAGAGAGCAAAAATAGACATACATCTTGCTTGCTCCTACTGCAGCAAGGAAAAAACAGGTATGTCAAGAAATGTAACCATTTGCTTTACAAAAACAAATTTATTTTAAGCAACTTGAGAATATTAAACTTACCAGTTCTAAAGTGTGAGTATAAGGATGCGCTGGGACACCTCCCACTAGCCCAGGTTGCTCAAAGCCTCATCCAGCCTGGCCTTGAACCCCTCCAGGGATGGGGCATCCCCAGCTTCTCTGGGCAACCTGGGCCACTGCCTCACCCCATGCACAGGAAAACATTTCTTCCTAATACCCAACCAAAATCTACCCTCTTTCAGCTTAAAACCATTACCCCTCATCCTATCACTCCACCCCCTGATCAAGAGCCCCCCCATCTCTCCTGTAGCCCCCTTTCAGCACTGGAAGGCTGCTCTAAGGTCTCCCCAGAGCCTTCTCTTCTCCAGGCTGAACAACCCCAACCCTCTCAGCCTGTCCTGAGGGAGGTGCTCCAGCCCTCTGATCATTTTTGCGGCCCCCTCTGAACAGGTCCATGTCCTTCTTATGCTGGGGGCCACAGAGCTGGACACAATACTCAAGGTGGGGTCTCATGAGAGCAGAGGGGGAGAATCACCTCCTTTGACCTGCTGGTCACGCTTCTTTTGATGCAGCCCAGGACACGGTTGGCTTTCTAGGCTGTAAGCGCACACTGCCGGCTCATGTTCAGCTTCTCACCAACCAGCACCCCCCAAGTCCTTCTCCTCAGGGCTGCTCTCAAGCCATTTTCCTCCCAGCCTGTATTTGTGCCTGGGATTGCCCAAGCCACATGCAGGACATTGTACTTGACCTTGTTGAACTTCATGAGGTTGGCACGGGCCCAGCTCTCCAGCCTGTCAAGGTCCCTGTGGATGGCATCCCTTCCCGCCAGCGTGTCCACCACACCACACAGCTTGGTGTTGTCAGCCAACTTGCTGAGGGCACACTCAATCCTACTGTCCATGTTGCCGACAAAGATGTTCAACAGTTGAGTAAGATATTAAAATAAATCAACATACTGTTAACAACTATTTCAAATATTCTAGATTAAATTGGAAGTGAAGAAATCAGTCTAACATTATTAGCCAAAGAATTTTCACCACTCATACGAATTTAAATTATTTAAGTCACTTTCAACTTCTGAAAAACCTTCCTACTCTCAAGGGAGATATTAAACATATACATCAGTAATTCAGATTGCTGCTGCTAGTCATCAGAATCTGGCTTTAATTCCATTCAGTTAAAATTTCCCTTCAAATCTAGAGTGCTTTAATTCACTAAAAAAATCTCAAAATCAAACAGAGAAAAATAATCTTATGAATGACAGACAAACTGAAATGATACCTTTCATTTAGGACATAAGAAAGGGAAGTACCCCATTATCCAAATTATCTGGAGAGGAGACTGTGAGATAATTTACATGGTAGCAGTGAGCACATAGCTTTCATATGACTTCCTGAAGCATTTGCACACTGAGCTGACTGAACCTGGAGTCTAGAGAGCAGAGAATATGACACTATAGGGAAAACAAAATGGTCCAAGCAAAAGAAGGTAATCAACTTTGGATGCAATTTGCATGGATGTGAGGGAAAAAACAGGGTCATACTGTGGCAAAGAGTTAAGTAATCTTGATTTCACACCCTTCATATATTTTAGGGCTACTGTAATGCTGTACTGTTCCCTGAAGAAACAGAGGATGAGGTAGTGGTCTTGTAATTTCAGCCTGTGTTGGACAGGGCTTTTGACTTTGTGGTTTTTTCCTGAATGACAGTTTAATTTCAGAGTGGCCAGCAGAAGATGTTAGATCGTTAATTTGTCCTTTCATTCTCCCCAGCTATTAACAACATAGGCAGGAACTTGCTCTTCTGTTCTCTCAGAAATTCTTTCATACCATTCCCCAATAAACCTAGCTATCGAAGGTCTTTCAGAACAGTTGCCAACCATGGAAGGGATTGACAAATCATTTCAGGGCTACATGGTTCTCTGGAGGAAAGGGGCTTTATGCTCAAGATCTAATACATTCTCTGCAGATACTGAAGCTGACCATACTATGAATCGCCAGAGTTTTTAAGGAATGCAAAGTGGTCCTATTGCTATGTCAAAATTAATTTAGAGTTGTCATTCCTTTTCGACTTCTTTCTTGAAATGACACCAGCTAGTACTTAGCAGAACTGTGCTACTTTTACACCAGATGAAGAGCTGGCCTGACAACCTTTATTTCATGTAGAGAGTTTGATACACGTGTTAAAAACTCCCAGTGTTGTTTTTTTTTCCGAGAAAAAAAGGTTTTTTTTCTAGAAACTCCTGTTCTATGGATGAATCTGGAACTTTCTGTAATGTTAGGCAAACAATGTTGCCTCTAGGAGTCTTCTAAACCTGTGTGTGATTACACACTCTGATTTCATGCTTTTAACCCCGTTTCTGTAAAAGAACCAATAAAGAAGCTTCATTACTCTTCTGCTCATGTTAAAAAATTCTTACATCTGTTTCACTGAGAGGGTCTTCAACATCCCTTCTTTCAAGAAAGGACTTAAAATTTGGCAGGATGTTTTTCACTGTCATTACGCAGTCTCTCCCTGTTTGGACAAGCTATAAACTTCTGACAAATTCAAGAGTTTGCACGTGCTCAATGGGAGCTTGTTAGAGGGTATCAAGCAACATTCTTTAGGGAGTCTGTTTTCACATTTTGTCTTCCAGAACTGAACAGAGCTTTTCCTTGCAACAGCTCCTCATGGTTGCCAGAAACAATTATGGCACTGGGCAGTGGAACAGAAAAGAGGCAAACAGTCTGCCTGTGTTCTCAATGTTCCTCTTGTTATACACACAGCTCACAGAAAGAATCACTCGGGTTGGAAGACGCAGTGCTCATAAAAAAAGTGAGTGAAAAGTGGTTGGGAAGCCTTGACAGGAGAAAAAGCACTACCAGAAAATATTGCTGGCTGTGTGAGATATGCTAATAGACAAGAGCAGAAGGGGCAAACTGGTGGGAAAAGTGTGCAAAAAATTAATTACTACTACTAATTGCAACTTAGTACTACTAAGTACAACTGCTTCCCACAAGAACCTGGAATAGGACACACAGTTCTCAATTTTCAGCAGTACTCTGCTGTAGGTATATGGTTGGGAAAGTCACTGCTAAACTGCACGCATCTTCTCCACGCTGTGGCCAGCCCACAAAAGAGCTGATAGCTTATGGCTCTTGCCAAATACTTCATTTGGAGACATGCAAGAGTCTGTGCAGCAGGTCTGTAAAATCTCTATTTAATATCAATGTAGCAGCCTGTCTAGCTCCACCTAATGACAATTCTATCTTTCAGGAAGGTCTTGTTTTGTTTACTGTATCCTACCATGTAAGATAGGATGGCACATTAAAATCTGTATAAAATATAATACTTGCTGCAAAGTCTTATCCAAAGTTTAGAACATACCAGCATTAAGTTCACCCGAGCAATCATTAATTGCTTTCTGCATGCATAATTAGTGTATTTCATTTAAAAACAAACAAACAAAACAAAACAAACTACTTCATTCAACAGTCAGGAAGCACAGTGTTTAGGGAACAATTATTAATGCTTAGGCTTTGACTAAGGATGTTGCCATTAGAATTCTGCCTCATTTGCTCCAGAAGGTGGGTAGTGCCCTGGAAGGACCAAGCAAAACCAAAGATTGGTCTTCTCTTCTGAATGTGCATTTAAAATTCTGTTGAGATGAACAGATATATTCAGAAGAAAGGATCAGCACTATAGGCACTGAGGGAGTAGACTGTGTCAAGAGAAAGGCAAGGGAAGAGAAAGCGAGGTCTCACTAATGCAATGGAAGGCTGCTTTATTGAAAAAGCGTTCTGTCTCTGAAGTCTGCCAGAAGACCTGAATTATTGCAACAGTAGCTTAAGTCAAGAGCTCTCTCTTTCACACTTCCAAGTTCTATAAGCAGCTACAAACTATACAAGCAATCGTACCTAAAGTCTCCAACATTCTGAGGATTAGACATTTTTGACAAAACAGGATTTGCTCTCTCAATGTCTCAAGTGCACAGATATTTCTGTGGGGGCACAGAAAGCAACTCCTTTTACAAAAGAAGTTCTTGCTTGCAGGGAACTCACTTAATATAGCACTAATCACATAGAAAATCCCACATGGAAATTAGTTACTCAAAGCAGGGTTTGGATAGAGGTCACAAACAAAGCAAAAGGGGAAAACATTGATTATGCAACCACGAAGCTATGCTGTGTTGTCAACTCAAGTGAGGTATATTTAACTGGAGCAACACAGTACCATATACGGATAGACAAGCTTGCTCTGAATGACAGGCACTGCTCCCTCTGGGCCAAAACACCCTCCTGCTCTGTGGGGCTACAAAAATAAGATTCATTAATTAATTAAAACAAGCTTACTGTCCTGAATTTATTGATATTCGGGACAACCTGATAACAGGTTCATGCTAGGAACTAGGATGTAGGGCCACAGGAACTCAAAAGGACTACAACATCACCAGCTCCCACGTCTATTGCTGAGACAACAGTGTCCTCAAATACTGCTTTTCTGCATATTTAGTTTGGAAGAAGATGAACCCTTAAGTCTTTGCCCTCCACTACAGTTTGCTGCATCAGAACATAAAACTGCAATGTGTTTTACTTACACCTTGAACAACTTTGGAGACACAGTATGGATTACAATTCTGTCTCGTTTGGAGAGCCATAACTACATGTAACTTCCTCAAAGGAGTTACACGTGAAAAGCACAACCAGCAACCGACTTAGTAACCTACCTTACTCAGACAGGAGTAAATTCTGCTTATTGCAGAGTCCTGAATTCACAGAATGTTAAACTTATGAAAGACTGTCTTCATGTCTGAGGATCAGATCCTTAAGGTCCAGTAAAAGTTGCTTACATGGCTCTTGGCTCAACTGAGGGACCACAAACGTTGTGTACGATGAAGCCACTCAACATAATCTGAAGAGAATACTTCCCTCAGTGCAGCTGCAAAATACCATAAATAGGCATTCTCACCGCTTCCTTACAAAGAACAAAATCTCAGACTTGGCTCAGTAAAACATCTGCTTCACTTGGGGGGAAGAGAATCCCCTTCATTTCTTTCCTACAACTATGATTACATAATAGAAGATATATTAAAAAAAATGGCAAATTGAAGGATGAGTCTACATTTTGCTCAAATTCTCTATCTTCATTTATATCTGTAAATAGATTACAATGCCATGCTGAAGTAATTTTCACTCCCTACACATCCTCAAAGAAAAGTTAATGCAAAGCAAGGAAGGGGACAGAATAACATGGAAATCCAAGGGCTGTTGTAACCATTCTCTGTCCTACTTACCCCAATCACTTTATGGCTTGAAAAGCAGTTTTTTCTGTCAAGTGGCTATTGACTTGAACAGATTAACTTGTCATGAAAATTGTTTAGGTATATACATTATAGTAATAAGGGGCATACATGCATGATTCAATCAGATACTGAGACAACTCATGCTTACTGCAACTGACAGGCCTGGAGACTGAGTGCCCATAAGCATTCAAAGTACAGTACTGCCTCTTCTTTTTCCCTTATTGTCTCTAAGTTCCTGTAAAAATTAATTATGCTAAAATAGCACTAATTAATCATATTAAAATAGCACTACTGTAATGAACCTGTAATATACAATCTTTTCCCAGACAAAATGTTCCTTTGCTTTTTAATAAAACATTTTTATCTATTTTATTTTTCTCTTCCTTGAGACAATAGTTGAAAATAATTAGCATACAACCTGGGGATTAGCATATGTACTGGGGACCCCAGAGTTGGAAGCAGTACTCCAGGTGGGGCCTCATGAGAGTACAGCAGAGCAGAGCAGAGGGGTAGAATCACTCCCCTTGACCTGCTGGCCAGGCTTCTTTTTATGCAGCCCAGGATACAATTGGCTTTCCGGGCTGCAATCGCACATTGGCAGCTCAAATATAATTTTTCATCTGCCAGTATCCCCAAGTCCTTATCTGCAGGGCTGCTCTGAATCAGTTCATCCCCCAGTCTGTACCGATACTGGTGACTGCCCCGACTCAGGGACAGGACCTTGCACTTGGCCTTGTTGAACTTCATGAGGTTCATACAGGCCCACTCCCCAAGCCTGACAAGGTCTCTCTGGAGGACATCCCTTCCCTCTAGCATATCAACCACAGCACTCAGCTTGGTGTCAGCCACAAACTTGCTGAGGGCGCACTCAATCCCCCCATCTATGTCATTAATGAAGATATTTAATAGTACTGGTCCCCACACAGACCCCTGAGGGACACCACTCATTGCTGGCTTCCATTTGGACATTGAGCCACTGACTGTAACGCTCTGGATATGACCAGTCAATTCCTTACTCATCTAGTAGTTCATCTATCAAATCCGTATTTCTCCAAGTTAGAGGCAAGAATGTTGTGGGGGATGATGTCAAAGGCCTTAGAGAAGTCCAGACAGATGACATCAATAGCTCTTCTGCTATCCACAGTTACTTCATCATTGAAGGCCACAAGATCAGTCAGGCACACTTTGCCCTTGGTGAAGATTTGCCCTTGGTGAACCCATGTTGGCTACCTCTAATATAATTTCTGTAAAATGTTGCATACCTTCTTGATGTTTTAGTTAAGTATATGCTTTCTTCACCTCCATTTAACAAAACTCATGGTACTCAGGTGTGTGACACCATTTCCTAGCATAATACTTATAGGAAAAGTGACTTTCAAGCAGAAAGATGTACTGTCCACAAAGGTAATCCTATCCAATTATTCACTGCACTGGGGAGCTACAGAGCATTCATCGTTATTGCCATCAGGTTTTCAGCAAGCAATACACCGTTATAATACACACCACCTAATCATAATCTTTGATAGCTAGTGAGAGGTGACTAGCATTTTAGAAATGCTGACAAAGCTACTAAAATGATCTCTTATTTTGGAAATCGAGTTCTTGCACATACTGCAATTGACAAGTTTGTGATGTTTTTACAGGACTGTTACTCCAGATATGCCAGTGACTGGTTAGATTCTGCCTGTGGCTCTGATTTCACTAGATTAGCATAACTCTGAGAATAAATTTCACTTAGAAAACATACATACAAATAGCAAAACCTAAACAAAAACTTTGGATACTATCACCAGAGTTTTAAAATATTGAGAAACCATTGTTAAATGGGTAAATATGTATGACCTAAATTCCTCTAGTTGAGCACTTTCTGCCATCCATACAAGGAAGAATTTAATCAGTATGACCCATATCCTCTTTCAAACCCACTGGCTTCCTAGCACTTCACTGTCTTATCGAGATAGTTCTGCATCCTGCTTGAAATTACTTTAATGAATAGTGTGTGTCTGGTACCCTCAGTAAAGCTGGTTCTGCTGCCATTTCCACTGTTTCTGTTTTTTTTCAGAAAAGTTTTCTGCAACAGAATAATCACTGCTTCTTCTCACTTCTGCACTATTATTTTTTGTTTTTCAACCTGCTCCAAATACTTGATGCAGGTCTTTATTGCCTCTGATTCACCATTTTTTCATATTTCATGTGTGGCTGCATAGTTACCTTGTCTTATTGCTGTATTTATTTCTTTCACTAGTCTCTCCCTATCCTTCAGTGCCATTTCTTTCTTCATGACTATTGCCAGAGACACGCAGCCTACAACTGTTTAATAAGTATATTTAATAACTACAACTATGTTTTGCCTCTACTTATGCTTTACCTATTTTTAAGCATGCTGTCACATAGTCCTTTCACAACCTTGCTGACTGTAATTTTCAAGTAAAACTCTGTTCCACTAACGAATAATTACCCATCAAAAAAAAAAAAGGGCATTTTTGTTGCTCTTCCTGTTTGATGCTTACACTCAATTATTTATTCCTGAACAAGTCTTCTCTGACAGTTAGTCTATGTCTTAATTCCTTCAGTTGTTGGCTTCCCTCCCTTTTTTCTGTCATCATCAATCGTCTCCCAGATGTAAGAAAATATTAGGCAAGAGAAAGGAAAACAAAGAGAGGTGTAGGATAGTGCAGTAAAGTGAACAGGGCAGAAAGAAAAAGACAGACTGAAGGATATGGAGAGAAAATGGAGGGGCAAGGAGAGGAACATCAAAAGAAGACGGGGTAAATCAGTGTGAAAAAAAAGAGCTGAGCATGAAAGGGGAAAAGAAGGAAAAGGAAAGAAAGACTTGGGGGAAACACCATAGCTATAGATAGCATAAAGAAGAGACAATAAGAAAGAGCAGACAAAGAGGAGATGGAAAACAAAGGAGATGATTAATCAAGACCCAAAAAGAAGCCCTGGGGAGACGATCTGTATCAGAAATAAGGGGGTTTTTTAACCAAACTTGGAGATGCAGAGTATAATGGGGAACACTACAGACCAGTGTAGAGGCACAGGACAATAAACAGAAGAAATGTTTTAAAATAAATGAGCACACAGTGAACAGAGCAGCTGTGCTGCTGTACACTCAAAACAGGAAAGGAGTTATAAGTTATGAACATTAATCTGGTGTTTTGCTACAACTTAAGAGGTAAGCAGGATGGCAAAATGTATTAGCATAAAACCGAGATGTATTATGGTGGGTTTTTTTCTACTATATGCTCTCTGATAAACCTATACGCTACAGTGTATTGAATAAGGATACGAAGACTAGCAGATCTCTGCTGTCATCACACAATGATATATGGTAACAGTAAACGTACACTTGGGTATATTGCTCCTGATTTCTTATTTCAGCCTTTTGCCAAGCTGCAGTCTGCCCCATTCCTGCTGAACATTATAAATATTTTTAATGGGAATGGAATACACATCAAGAGATGTGATATTATTGTTTTATGAGGCACTGGTTAGATCTCATCCTTAGTTGGTCTCTTTTTGCTACAGAAAGGCTATTACTGTACAATAGAATGGAGTACATGGGACACATTCAGCTTTTGAGATAATTTCTTATGAGGAATTGCATGCTGGCAGATACACCGATTTCCATGTTCATCTGAAGGCAGAATATTCTTCAACAAAAAGAAAAAAGTGCACAGTAGCCAAATGAAATCCTTTCAAATCATATTGTCAATTTGACAAGATACACTTGGTTCTCATGATCCTCTCAATACATGGCGCTTGGCTATTATCATTATGCTCATCCTGAGTTAAGGAAAAATACACAGTGACACCACAGAGGGCATTTATGGAAGTCAGATGCAAAGCTAGCCATGAATTAATAACATCAGCTTTGTTGAAGTTGATATTAAAATTCTAATTAGCTCCAACTGTCCTAGGGCTTAAGCACCGTTTTCCTGTCACTCTGTCTATTAATTTATCAACCTAAGCAGGAAAAACAACAGTGGCACAGCTTTTTCAGGGACAGGTGCTACTTTCCACTTGTAGCATCCTCTCTGAACACTGTTTTGAAAGGACAAAACTGGAGCTGGACTCGATGATCCTTATGGGTCCCTTCCAACTTGAGATACCCCATGATTCTGTGAAAACTAGCCCCCTACACACCTGAGTGCTCTCTGGAAAAGGGTTATCTAGTGCCAATCGCTTTTTCTGGGTGGACATGGCACAACAGTTGGGGTCTAAGCGTGGTTATGCATCTGAGCACTAGGTAACATTTGCTTGCGAGGGCAGTGCATGCCCTTACAGGCATTTTCTAGCTTCTCCTTGGCAAACGCAGCAGGCCAGATGGAACTGTTCCTAGGGCTGCCAGTTGGACCACCCTGGTTTGTACCAAACAGGATTTTAAAAAACCCAAGGAGATGGAAAAAGTCTGAAAATGAGCAACTAAAAATAAACAGGAAATGAAGGCAGAACTGTTTCACATGAAATGCCGTAACTACATGAAATAGAATTGTCCAGTTAAAATTATCAAAATGATGAATTTAAGTAAAAACACTGGGAATAGTGAAAATAATGCCAGAGCAGAACAGAAAGGAAGAGTTATATTTCAACAAAAAAAACCAAACCCTAATCAACCACAGCTACAACAACTAGCTATCACTAGAACCATACATGGATATCTTCAATGTGAGATAAAGGAATGTGTCCAGAAGTGTGCGATTTTGGAGGTCTGAAATGTTAACTTTAACAAGGTTCCTGTAACTACCTTTGGAATTCCTTATTTGTTGCAGCAGCTATGGTCTGTAGCTTGAATTTTTTTTTCCTTTAAGTAATAGCCTTCAGATACTAAGACTGAGGCCAATTAGATAATGGAAGCTTGCATTCTATCACTTGTACTGCATAAGCATGAGCAGTTAGATAGGACAGTTATTGCATAATAATAACAATAATAATAATAGCAACAACACTACTTTACTAATTATGCAGTATCAGTTCTTAAGACGTAATGCAGATTTTTTTCCAGATGGATAAGATGCTTTCAGTCTGTGAAGACACATTATTTTCAATATACATTATTTAATGGAAACATAATGCCAGAGAGAAATAGCACCACCTACAATTTGACTGTACTGTTTAAAGCTGGAAACATCAGAAGAAACTCTAAAAAAATACAGGGCACAATCCTGTATTGCCCAGATAAAACCTAGATGATCTACACATGACCTTTTCCTTCTGCAGGTTGTGTTACTGTAAAGAGCTACGAAACTGCTTTCTGGACATTTTTAACACACACCAACAAAACATAACAGAAAATAAAGTGCAAACACACATTACTTGCACAATGAATCGTGAACGCTAATATTGAGATATTGAGCAAAATACCGCAACAAGCTATTCCTTTTGGTATTTCACTTGTCTGAGACCTTGAGACACTAAAGGCTGTGTTTTCTAATTTTGGAGTTTTACACAAATGTGGGCACTGAAGCACTTTTGTTATCTAAACAGTTCCCCAAAAAATTTAAACACAGTGAAGAACAATCAAGCCTTATCAGATAGATTATTAAGTAGGACTTGCTAGGATCCTTGAACTGCTAACCGAAACAACACACGCAGCACGTTTCTGCAGCAGACTGGGAGCCTTAAAAAGTCTTCCTGTCCTGCAGGGTGAATTCCACTAAATAACACTTTGTTCTGGGGGAACAACAAACACAACAGCAACAAAACAACATCAAAAATTATATACTACTTTCCTGCAGGACATGGAATGTGAAACATCCAGGACAGCAAACTGAAGAAGTATCACTTCATAGTTCCTTGGATTTGGTGAACTCTTCCTACAGTTAGGGCCAGCAACACAATCAGAATCTTAGGTATTTCCAGAGAATCTTTAAGTCAGAGCTTTTGTGGGCAGCTGTCTCTGAAGTGGCACCATAGAAACGATCTCTCAGTGATTGTGCTTATGTACCAAGGCTCTTAAGTTTGCAGGTGAAACAGCACCAGGTTTCTTTTTTTTTTTTTTCTGGTTCACTCTGCCTTACTGGTCATAACAATATTTTATATTTGGAATTTAGAGTAATGCAGAGAAGACAGTAATTCAATACAAGAGAGGCTGGTTAGCAAAGAGGACATCATAAGACCATCTAAGATGGGGGGTACAAACTGCATCCTGGTTAAGCTGGCAGGCCACCTTCCCTTCTTTTGCTGCTAAATGCCTCTACACTTTAATATTCTAAACAGATGATGCACAAGATAGAGCAGAGGGCATTTTTTGTTGTTTTGTGGGTGTGGTTTTTTTGCCTTTCAAAGAAAACAACACCAAAGGGTCTTTACAGAAAGACCTTGGGGCAGCTTCTTAGGTAGTAGAAGTTATTGTAACTGTAATCAACAGAGACATGACAGTTTCAAACAGCTGATGAGCCGCCTCTTTTTTACAAGTGGGTCTTGAATGCAGCCAGAAAAGGATCACAGAAAGTCCCATCACAGAATTTCTATTCCAAATATTATCTATAGCTCAGGGTTCACACCAGAGTTCAACAAGTCCCAACTACTACCTACAGATATTCACATAATAACAGAAGGAAGCACGCATTTTCTCCATATACAACACTTCTCTAATGAATATTCCTTCTATAATATCTATAATTCCATAGTTTCTTTAAAATTTACTCTAATATTACTGTACAGGCTACTGTAATATGAAATAGATGACAAAATCAAATGTAGATTGCCACTGCACAGGGCAACACATAAATACATATGAAATACACATAGAAAAGAAACTTCCAAGGGGCTTAAAATGAAAGACTAGAGATGTATTAAACCAACTTAAATAATAAAGGTTCTTAAAATTCAGCTTTCTGTTTCATTATGTGCATCATTCCAGTATCATTACTGTAGTCAGTAAATTTCCAAAAGCCAGGCAATTCACTGTTTCACCCATGCCACCATGTGAAAATAAAATTAATTTTTATGCACCTTGTACCAGAAACTCAGTGTAAGTCCTGCAAATAGTGTCCTGTAATGATATTCATATTTTTTAGTGTCAACTAAAGTATTTAGTGAAAACTAATTACCCATTCTCAGTATGAAACATCGGTGGAGTTGGCGGTGGAATCATACTTGGGTTGCAGCACTCCGCACCATCTCAGCCAAAATTCACAAAGCCAAGGGTGTTGGCTACCTGTAAGACAGTGATATCATCATTTCCAATTGTCTCCTTCCTAAAGACATGTAAACAAAATCATAGAATCAACCATCACAGCTCTTTGCAAAGCTGAATTTCCAAAAGCAAAGAAAATTTAAGAAATGGCAACTCCAGAGTATTTTTCATTGCTGTAGTTTCAATTCTTCAAAACATGTAAAAGAAGGAATTTTTGTCATCCACTTGACCAGGAATATTTGAGTATTCACCTGTTTTTGATATATATCGGCCCAACAAAACCTCAGTTCTTTTCCACCAGGTCATCAATAAATATTTCAAAATGTTTGTGAATATGCAGACTCATAAAGTATTAAACCTATATGACAAAGCATAAGATATCTTGATTTTTGTTGCTTTATGCTAGAACAGTTATTCTGAGCACTTGATACCAATGAAAAAAATGCATGTTTATCATACGTAATAATTAAACAATTTAACTGCAGTGCTACAGTTCTTTTCTATTTTGTGGATTGCCATACACAATGACTATATCCCACATGCCAAGTGAAGAAATGAAACATTCAAACACTATAGAGAGTTCCAGCCTGATTAAAATAATTTACTGAGAAGATCTTAGGTAGTTTGGGAATGCAAGAAAAATTTCCTATTATAAACAGTACTTAGCACTTATGAAGGGCTTTGCATCTTCACATTACTCCTCACATAACTATGTAAGTATTGTGCATATTGTACAAGTAAGCTCACTGAAATTGACATCTTTCTCTGAGATTTAAAAACAAATGTTTTCTCAAACAAGAATTGGAGTTTCAGAGCTAACCAGAAACCATGCCTTCTTCAATTGTTCAAAAGTTAAGTGGTACATGAACCAATTTTATTTATCAATGCATGACTGAAATATTCCATATTAATGAAATATTAGTACGTATAAAAATAAGCATAAGTATGTAAGTAAACAGTCATTGTATATATAACTAATGTCTTCACACTCATAAGGAACAAAGCATCGAGATGTTGTAAGGCCCAGGCTAGAAGGGTATAAATAATAGGGGAATGAACAAGAAAGAACTGATAAATTTAGGGGAACATTTTCCATGGGCTCTAATGCAAGCCACAACTGAGAGGATAAAGCATATCTAGAGAACCTTGACTTCATTACTGACTTTTCCTTCTCTACTTTATCATTACTGGTTACCTTTTTTTAAAAAAAAATTTTAGTGCTAGAATTTGTTAGTTTCTAGAAGTGTCCTATTTGTCTCCCATATGGCTCCCTCCCTGTAGAAAAACAGAAAGATAAATAACTCACAATTACTATGTCATCTGCTTGAAATTACATTTTCAACATCATGTTAAAAACTATTATTAAAAGTTTTAAAAATTCTTTCTCCTACACAAAAATACTGGAAACTTTAGAATTATTACCTGTCCACTCAGCTCTGTCAAAACAATTTAATTTTGCAGACTTCCTGACTGGTTCATTTATTTCTTGGCACAACAGCTCTCTCAGGGAACATACAGCTGTCACTTAGAAGTGTCTCCCGAAGTTTCATCTGTACAGATTACCTACTCCTGAGACATACAAGTGCCCTTGATGTTAAAGTTCAAATCCTTCAGAAAGATGTGCTTGCTGGAGCAATACACAACCCTCCCAGAAGAACTGAACATTCAGTGTGAGGTTATACAAAAACCCGTAGGTCCAAAGAGAACAGCCCACGCAGTCCCTCTGTGCTTTCAAACTGCCAGAGGCCCAAGCGCAGAATGTCCTCAGGGCCTTCCTCCATTACATACATCCAGATAACCTTATCATAAACAGTTTCACTGAAAGCATAGTGCTAGCATCTCAAACTTTGTATCAGAAAAAAAAATGACTAGAGAAACAAAGTATAGTATTCCCTCGTGAACAACCAACTGACCCTTGAGATGCCAAAAAATGTTGCAGGAGAAACTGATTTCCCTCCCACCCATACTTGTCTGACTTGCTAGCAAAATTCAATGACCAGTCCATGACACACACACTGTCCTGCAAATAATGTACTTCCATATTAAAAATCATTACATATCATTATTCCAGTGGATGGGTCTGAAAAATTGATCCTGATTATTGTCCTTCATGGAAGTCAACATTGAATCCGTTGATCACTAAATCATACCTGAGTGCTGACCTATACCTACTAATCTTGTCCCAGACACAGAAAGTTTTTAACTTTGTACCATCCCCAGAGCACTATGATTCTTGTTTTAAACAATAATTCAGGTCCTACTCTAAAAAATTGTATGGGGAGTAGGAAAGGTTAAAATGCTGGAATCACGACCACTTTAAATGATGTTTTTGCCAGAATCAGAATGAAACCTCTGCAGTAAGGGTTAAGCGCAGTCTGTTTACCTCATTCAAACAACATCTAGCCTGCAGTGACCATTCCTTGGGAAATTAGGGATTCTCTCACATCTGTAACAAATTACATGGAGTGGTACAGCTCATCCTTAAAGTTCATTTGATAGTGATTGTAATACATGCCTCAAGGTTAGGATGGAGTGCTTAACTCAATCACTTGATTATACACAGAATGTCAAATGCTGTAGAAGCCAGGCTGCATATAAAAGTTCCGGGATTGAGGACGACTCACCTGGAGATCAGGGCTGTTATTGTTCATATCTCACCACAGGCAGACCACATTCATACAGAGAACACTATTACCTAACAGGGAAACATACAATAGACTAGAAGAAGTTTTCTATTAGAGCTGTCCAGGAACAGATGGTTCCAGCATCTGCTATTGTGTCTCCTTATCCTGGGTTATTTATTTTTTAAAATATAGTTCGGCCTTAAGTTCAGTCAAAGTTCATCTGGCATCCACATCAGTTTACATCCTTATCCAAGGATCTTCTTTGTTCATACATCTTACAGTCAAATGAAAGAAATGATTCACACATTGCCACCTGCGTGTGAACCTACCACCTACTTAGATTTATTTCTCACCAGAGTTAATGGACTCTTCATCTCAAGGTTTAGAAGAACGTACACAGTCCAATCTGTCTTTGAAGATCACATTCCTGGCAAAATAGTATCAGCCTGCAAAACCAGGGAGTCCCAAAACCTGATGGTTCCACAGCGCTCCACACAGACAAAAAAAAGGTTTATGACCACATCCTAAACTCCTAGCAAACTGGTGTCTACATTCTATTTTAATTTTGGCGAAGCTGAGCACTGCTTTTTAGTCAAAGGTTGACTACAGTAAATATTCTAAGATCCCCATGCCTGAAATTTGCTGTGCATCACGGAATGTGAGGAAGGGCGAGCAGGCCAAACTCAGTCAGTTGAACGGTGGGTTCCCAAAAACCAGCCTCTCTAAGAATTAGCTGTTTACAAAATCACCTGCTTCTTACAACTTTGTCTTTGCGTGACTGGGACTCAGACTATAGCTTTAATCCTCTCCAGTCTGATCTCATTCAGTCAGGATTTAGGCTGCTAACACAATGCTCTCAATGCCGCTTTAGGGAAGCAAGACAGAAAAAGTTACTAAGGGTAAAACTTGTAACTGCACATCAGTGCAAACAAACTCTTCAAAAAGGTGGTGCTGTGTATGCATCACACCGGCACAGAGAAGACAGCCTAGAGGTGCACATGAGCCTGCAGAAACATGTGTGATGCCAGAAACGTGACGCAGCTTTCGACACCATTCTGAAGTCATTTAATACAGGCCAGAATGACTGATTGTGATCATGCTGCTAGCAGGTGTCTGAGAATGACTGTCAGGTGCACCGGTACTATCCTCCATATGCCAGAGAACTTACCAATTCTGAGACTGATGTGCTGAAAACTGGGATGAACTCCCCACTTTCAGAAAGATGGATTATACTACTGAATGAGACACATCTTTCTGAAAGCTACATCACACATATGAATTAGACACATGCTGCTCCAGGAAAATATATGGCAGTGGTTGCTGACTCCATCATTACTGTCCACCTGTGGGAGAAAAGTTTGTTTTTACTGTTTGGCAAGCAGCCTCAAATAGCACAGTTAATACAGCATACATGCTCTACATGCAGCAACGCCGTACATGGTGCCTTAGCATGTATCACGTGAAAGCAACTATGAAGAATTTCCCAAAGCTTCCCTATCAAATATGAATAGATTCACACCGATTCCGGTAACAGAGTGAAAAATGCACATGCACTGCATCAATGCAGAGAAAACCTGCAGAATCCTATCTGACATCCCAGTCATTGAGTAGCTCACAGGAACAGAGCTTCATGACTGCTTAGTTTTAACACTGCCAGGCTACAGTTTCCATCCCTGCACTTAGCAGACAACAAAGAACACTAGGCACAAATATTTCAGCCCATTATTTCGTTCTGGCATGCACAATATCACATATTCAGAAAGATCTTTATTCCTTCAATAACTTTTAACAAGCATTTCAGAGTTTCCTTAATGACATCTTATACAAATTGTTCCTACAGCAAGGTAAGGACACATCAAACACTGGAGCAAGGGATACCATACACATGGCAGGTAAACTGCAGTAGGCAGTGGGATTACTACAGTCCCTGGTAAGAAAAAAAAAATTTTCCCACAGCAGTTTCCTTTGTCTCTTTGTAACACAAATAAATAGAGACACGCCGTTGGGGTGAATTACAGCAGGTAATGAAAGTATGCAGACCACAGGCAAGAGGGCCTCTTGAGTCTTCATTCCCTCACAAAATGGTTTGCTTTATCTGCCTTCTAGTTAACCTAGCCTATGCGGCAAAATTGAACACACGTAATTGAAGGTTTGTGCTAGCAGCTGATGTGACGTGCTAAAATAATCCTTAGTTAATATTCCCTGATGGGCCAATCAAGTGGAGTTCACATCAGCCCAGCACTGCTTTTGCGCCCAGACGGGACTCAGGTTTTTTTGAAGTCATGTTTAGAGACTAGACGCATTAGTTTACAGTCTCAAATGGTCCAGGTGGCTTCAGCTGGTTTAGAGGATTTCTAAGAGCCATGGGGAACCCTGTGGTAAAGACATACCCTAAAAACCTGTCTGTGACTGTCTGGGCACCTATTTTCCCATAAAAAATATCCTAACAAGTCCTGTTCATTCATGTTATACCAGCTTTCACACCTCGTATTTGTGGTATGCGAAGACAAGCAACATGTTATTCTCGACCCCGTGAAATGATGTGGGCTATAGGATATGGTGGATAGAACCAACCAGAAATGTTCTGACCAAACTGAAAAATTCTGTTACATCACAAACAGAAATATAAGCAAAAATATAATGGTTTTACAAACTTCTGACTAACCACAAGATGTTTTAATGAAACCATTCCAGCAGTTTTCCTTCTCTACTACCAGAGGAGCTGCAACAGCGAATGGGCTTGTGGAGTTCACAGCTGTGGGGAACTCCTGCCATAAAGACTGCCCCAGAGTCAGGGTTTCCTGATATTCCAGTTCTCTGCACTGAAGCCACAGGAACCCTAGCCTCAGTGATGCAGCAGAGCGCCAGAAAAAACTTGCAACTTCACTTCTAATGGGACTCTCAGGACAGTCGGGCTTTCACCCAAAAAAAGCCAAAAGTGCAGGAGCCCAGACTGCCAAACCTTCGGATTCCTGCCCAAGTCCTCATTCCAAATTTCCAGATTCCTGGGTCTCTGTCCATCTCGCCCATGGAAAACAGGGAGATGGGACCTGTAAGTTTCTGGAGCCACAACTGAGGCAGAAGCCTCAGAGCTTAGACTCTCAAGATCAGTTTTGTTTCAAAGTAATTGAAACGAACTATCTGACAACTTCAGAAAGATTTTTTTTCTACTTTCCTTTCTAAATGAAACAGAAAATATTCAAGTTTTAAGGCTTTTTTTCAGAATTGAATCTGGAAATGGAACTTCAGTTTCGAGCATCTAATTGGAGTGGAGAATCCATGATTAAGTGTTTCTTGCTGGCATATGACACAAAGTAATTCCCAACATGAGGGAATAAGAAATAAAGCAGAATCACTGGCTTCCCAGTACATCCCACAGTTTAGGGAGAGTGTTCTAAATAACAAGTATGTTAACAATGGACTCAGTGAAAAGCATAATGGTGATGAGATATGGAGAGATTCCACCCTCATTTCATCTGACAATGAACTGTTTCTGAAAAAAAAAAGCTTTTTTCTCTTAACAAAGTAAATGGCAAGACAAAAGTTCAACTCAAATGCCAGCTAAAACAAAAGCAGAGCCACGCTCCAAGAGCTGAAGTCTACCTGCTTCACCTAGTGAAGTGTTCCTGATACAGAGGGGTGATCTTCCTGTACCAGTATCTTAAATACCGTAATTTCTCAGATGCAGACCAAGGTGAGTGTTGATTTGTCTCCTGTACTGCTCCAACACTGCAATGTTCATCCTCATCGCATGCCATGTACTTGCCACTTGTGTGAGAGGATGGAATTTAGCTTTGATATCACTGCTGAGAAGATATATCTCATATTGCATGGGCTTAGCTGTAAAAGTGAGATGACGGCATGCAAAGTTCTTCTGCAAATCACAAGAATATGTAAAGGTGTGCTGTCAGAAAGCACCTGTTGGGAGTTTAGGAATAATGTGATGCTATTGTTTGCTTCCATCAAACCTGATGCCATGAGATCCCTTTGCCCAGCTTCCGTTTCTGTCTGCAAACTCGTGTGACAACTACACTTCCCAAAACTGACACTAGCTGCTACTCATAACTACACATTTCCTCTTATGTTCAAACTAACGAGAAACTCACTAATTTGAAATCCTAGAGCAGGTTTCTTGGTGCAATTAAATTCCCTTGCAAAACAGGTACGACTATCTGAGAACATACAAAAATCTGGAAAAAAAAGAAAAGAGTTCAAGTGCATGCCACAATCAGCCTTATGCTCTTATGCTCTTTGAAGGGTATTTTGACACATTTAATCACACAACAGAGGTAACGTGATGTATCATGATATGGATAATGGTATAGAGAGTAGTACATATAATAAAGGTAATGGCATAAATAAGCATAGTCTGCTTATTTCATAGACAAAACCAGAAGAAAAATCTAGCTACATTCAAACATGGCAGCAGTAATAGCTTCATTTTTTTTTTATTTTCTAACCCTTCCTTTCACACATAATTAATTATATTGTAACACAAAGATTCTCATCTACATCCTACATACTCTGAACAAATTACAGAATTTATTCATCTCACTTACAGTATTACCACGTTTAATCATTTCCAGTAATGAGCTTCATATGACAGAATCCAGGTTGCCTTAAAAACCCAATGAGTTTATTAACCATATTTCCTATGTATATGTTTTTACTTCATAAGTATTACCTTATCTCTGCTTATCAGAAGCTGAAAGTTACCTTAAGTTGACACTCTGACATGGCATATATTAATGCTGACCTTGCACTAAAAAGGATTATAAATAAAATCCTGTATCAACCATCTTGAAAAAGTACTTTGTTAAAGAAGCCACCATGCACCTTTTTAAAGTGTGGAAAGGAACATAAGACTAAATCATGTCTTCTTGCACAAAACACCAAGAATCAGCAATTTCTATTCAGAGGTTTTAAAGAACATTCAACCTTCTTCAAGTCTCACTTACACATCTTTATATCACTCTATCACTACAGAGCTTGAAGTTTTGAGCACTTTATATTATACCAGGTCAACAGTACATTCCACAGAATTTCTGGGAAATGTCTCCATCACAGATCCGTGTAAAATTTCTGTTTAGAAACTGACCTTCACAAACTGTCAGCTCTTTCTTAGTTTGGCAACTTGATCTAAACCCCATTTCGGGAAATCATTCTCTATTTAATTAATACTCCTCAAACTCACCTCCTCTGAGAACTGGTACAGGTATACATAGAAACGGATATTTATGCAGGCAGCACTTGAAGGAGGATCATAGAGATTTATATTCCTCACTTCCTCTCTCCTTCAGCAAGACAGGAACTGCGAAGACCAGGCCACAACTGCTCCACAGAAATCTTCACTGAACATTTGTTTTTTCAAGACGGTATCTGCCCCACAATAACTTTTTTCCTCTGAGTTCCAGTTCCCTGCTCCAGTAAATGAGATGCAGGCAGAAGTCGGCAATCTACTTGAAAAGCGGGAGCACCTGCCTACACAGGAGACACAAAACTTCCAGCTGTGTCCTTTTGCCACTACAATTCCACCAACACAACCCTCTATAAGGAGGCTGCTTGGGAATAAAAGCAACTTTATTCTGAGACTGCTATTCTGCTTTATACTAACTAGAATCACTTCTATTTCAGAACAGTCTATGTAATAATCCAGAGAAATGAAAAAAGCATAGCTGTTGTAGTGTAACTACACTGCTCTGGTTCTGCCCGTCAGGTTGCTCACGGAACAAGTTTGCCTACTGCAAAGCAGTACTTCTCTCTAAAGATACAAAAGCAAGGGTGCTGTATCCCCAGTGCCATTGATATCCTAATGGTGCCATCCTCACTTCACTCAGCAACACCAGTGCTGGGGCCCATGCTGTATGGGAGGCCTCCCTCATTCATGTTGATGTAACTCAAGCCTTGGTCGGAACATTCTCAGCCAGATGAGAGTCAGTGGTAAGACGAGTGGTGGTCATGAGTTTAGGAACCACTAGCCTTCAAGAAATTAACTTAAAGGGAGAGGAAACAGTCTTTATGTCTACTCAGTGATTTATCTGATTTGTCCATGCCAAATTCCTATTTAGTTCAGCGCGGACTGTTTAAGGAAAAGAGTTCAAACGTAAATCTGAAGAGACTCATTTTCTTTGGTTAAAAATAAACATGAGGAGAACAGCAACAGACCCCAGTTGCTTTAGAAACTACGTTACTGCACATCAGGGACTCCATTCTATACTCCTCCTCTCAGCCTCTGAAGGGGGCTCTGTGGGTGCTGGACATTTTTTCCTCTATTTCAGGGATTACTAGCAAGTCCCTGGTAAATATCAAATAGACCTTGGAGGGCTATTTGTCCAGCTCCCTTTACCCCCAAAAGAGGGCTGCACCTGTGCTCCAGTGGACTCTGGAAGGCCTTCCACTGTGCTCCCTCTTCCCCTCGCGGGGCTCTGCACCACCTTCTCCACAGGGACCCCAGCCTCTACCCTGGGCTGGCCTTCTCTGCCCTTACTTCTTTTTCCCAAATTCTCCACCCCATTCACAATGGGTTGCCTTTTCTCCCAGGCACTTTCTCGCCACCAAGTGCCAGATACTGCGTTCCTCCCAGTCTTCCCACACACAGGTCTCCCACCCTCAGCAAACCGGGAGGACGCTGACCCCTCAAACACCTGGCTCCCACCTACCATCAGCCATGGCCGCCATGTCAGCTGCCTCAGTCACCAACTGGCCACACCTGGAACTGGGTCAGGACAGCAGGAAGAAAGGGTCCAGTGGTATTACACCCACAGACACGAAGGACTTGGCCGCTAAATACCCCCGGGAGCTCACAGCACCTCCCGCCACTCGCCCCTGAGGTAGTCTGGAACCTTCCCTGGCACCTGGGGCCGTGTGGTGGGCAAGGGGGCACAGGCGGGAACGGCCCAGCAGCCCCCGAGCAGCACCTCTGCTGGGCTGTGTGAGGGGGCAGCTCTGCCGCCGGGCCCCCGGGCGGGCACCTCGGCCCTGAGGGGAGCGGGACCCACCTCCAGCGCTCGCCTTTCGCCAGGCACCGACGCGGCTCCACCGGTTCCCGCCGAGAGAGGGAAGGCGCCAAGACTGAGGGGACGAGGGGGAGCGCGACGACCCCTCAGGCCGCCGCCGCGTGCCTCGCGCCCTTCCCGCCCGGCCGCTCGCGCGCGGGCCCTGAAGGGGGGTGGAGGGGGAAGCGAGTCCGGGCGCGGCGCCGCCGCCGCTTCTTCCCGCCCGGGCGGCGCGCGCGGCCGGTGCCGGCGGGTGACGTGCAGGGCGCGCGGTGGCAGCACCTCCCCGCGCGCGGCTTAAAAAGAAGAAGAAAAGAGGGAGCGAAACATGAGAGCCCTGGTGAGCTGCAGCCGCCGCCGGCAGCAGCAGCAGCGGAGGGGGCATCGCCCGGCCCGGCCACCGCCACCGTCCCACCTCGGGGACACCCTTCCTATGGGACGACAAGTGAAGGGCTGCTGCTGCTGCTGCTGCTGCCGCCCGCTGCCCGGCCCGCCCCGAGCCTCGGCGCCTCGGCGCGGCAGCTGCTAAACCTGTGCCACTTTGCACAACTCCGCCCGGCTCCCGAGCATCCTCCCGCCGCCCGGCCGGGGCTTTCGGGGGGTTGTTCCCCCCCTGTTCTCTCGCCTCCGCCTTTTTGGAAGCGGGGAGGGGGGGGTGGCCCAAGTGCTTTTTCCTCCGTAGGTTTTTTTTTTTAATTGCTACCGTTATTATTATTATTCTCCTCCAGACTTTCCCCTTCTGGGGGAGGGAGGTGGTTTCCTGATCCGAAGTGCAAAGAAAAGTCAGTGGGATTCCCCTCCTTCTCCCCCCCACCCCCCCCTTTTTTGGGTGCATTCACACGCTTCCCTCAGGCATGATGCTCAAGATGCTGCCGTTTAAGCTGCTGCTGGTGGCCGTGGTTCTGTGCTTCTTCGAAGGGGATGCCAAGTTTGGGGAGAGCGGCGCTCGGAGGAGAAGGTGCCTCAACGGGACCCCACCGAGGCGGCTGAAGAAGCGGGACCGG